>JAQQSV010012410.1:0-12770 GCA_028646515.1 Pseudochirops corinnae
TTTTGAATGTTTGTCTTGATTTGTAATGGAATAAACAGAGTGTTCACTATATTTTGTAATCTGAACTCTAAAGGCCGTTCACAGTAGCATTCCTTTGGGAATCTGCTGGTGCATGGCATTACAGTCCTTTCTCGAACTAAACTGTCAAACTCTGCTTCAGAGAGCACAACTCTGATGGGCTGGTCACATTGTTCAAATGCAAAACATACGCTTGCCAAAAAGACTGTCTTATGGAGAACTCACACATGGTGGTCAGAAGAAGCAATACAGGGACACACTGAAGGTCTTTCTCAGTCACAGTCATACACACGGAAACTTGACTCTAGCGTAGTGATATCATTTTGGTCCTCTTGTAGAAGGAAGGACAACAACCTTCCAACCAACTGACCATTTCTGAGAGGGACTTTGATAGAGGAGAGTGGTCCTGATGGAGTTTATAAACCTAAGGGCTCACTGGCAAAAACCCCACCTCAATCCTATCTCAGGTAGTGCTTATCCTCTCTTAAGAATGCTTGCCCTCTGAAAATATGTACATTTTTAGAAATTTTAACTGATCCTCATAGCAACTATTAAAGACAGACTTGATGTGAGAAAACCCAACTTTAAGGGATCTGTAACACCACAATGCTGCAGCAATCCTGATGGAATAACTAAGTCACCCTCAGTCATGGCTGTCCTTTTTTGTTATGAGGATTTACCATGAGAGTCAGAACCAAGATGGTAGAATAACAGGTAAAAGTACCATCAAGTTCAACCCCACAATCTCCTCCAAACGGATCTAGAAAATGCACCAAAGTCCTGACTGGGAAATCTAAGAAAAAAAATCATAGTGAGTAGCTAAGTTGCTCTTCAGGCCATATTCTGGTCTATATTTAAGCCTCTCCTGACTTTATGGACCTGTCAGATTTTGTACACCATCTGAGATTCTAGGAGTCACTGCAACTCCATCAATGAAAGAGTTAAGGGGAGGAAAAGTCCTGCAAAGGATGATAAAGTCAGAAATATAGTAAGATTGATTGTTCTAGTTAAGGTCAAAGATTGCAAAATTATTGTGACCAATCTTGACCCCAAAGAAGACATATAACAAGGCACCTTGATCTCTCCCACCACCAGCACCACCACTGTGTCTTCTTCCCAGAAGTGGGAGGCTATATATTATATCAAACTTTTTCAATGGATGGGTTAGTTTGGATTGTTTTTTTCTCTTTTATTATTCTTTGCTTTAAAGAATGGTCACTCTGGAAGGGAGTAGAAAGTGATAACTTGGGAAACAAATGATATAAAAATAGATATCAATAAAAATACTTTTTAAAAAAAGACTCATCCACTCTGAGTTTCTTTTGATGATCTCTCATTTGCAGTGATTCTATTCAGCCAATGAGAACTGCCTTTATAGGTATTGATTGACCTTGTTCTGAGAATGCTTCAAGAAATGGTCCTTTCATCTCTCTGATAAGAAGTTCTGACTTGATGGCTGTTTGGAAGAAGGTTACACTTGATGTTATCTATGCTCTGGATGTTCAACTTTTCTTTGAGAGCATTAGACTTCAGACTACTTAACCTTAAACCTGAGTGCTAATGTTTATTCAGAATATTATATCATCCCTGCTTTGATGACTTAATTTCTCCATCTGTAAAATGGGAATAATAATAGTAGCATCTGCCTCACAAGGTTGTTGTGAGCATCAACTAACTGGGAAATTGTAGGTAAAGCACTGCGTAAACCTTAAAGCCCTCTAGAAATGTCAGCTATTGTTGCTGTTAGCTCATTCTTTTTCCATAAGTTCTACGCTAGCATTTCCTCCAGAATCTATCTCCCATTTTTCCAAGGTGCTACACTGGTTTCAGAGAGCTCAGTAAGGTGATAAAAGCCCAAGGTTAGACATTTATCAAGATGATGGCTGAAAAAAGGACCAGCTTCAAAGGGGAAACAAACAAAAACCAGAAACTGACAATGTGAGGTCTCTTCCAGCTGTAGATCCTATGACCTCAGCCTAGTCATTCAATGTTGCTGGTCCTCATGAGGAGACTGGACTAAGGGATCTCAAAGATCCCTCCTGGCTCAAAGCCCTGAGCTGCTAATTACTATTTACGGGTCTTCAGGGAGAAAATTTCAAAGGAGAGTTTGGCCAACAGAGAGGATCATGACTCAACAAGTCCATTGTGTTAGGAAATGTGTGCCTCCAGCACCACTTGCAGGCTCCAAACCCACAAGGCTCGTTAAATAACCCCTTGTTCTTTTTAAGTTTACTGGGCTAATCTTCCATGTGTATCAGACTGGAATGAAGGGTCTCCTCAGAATTACCCACATGTTACAAAAGAGCTTCTTTTTCCTTTATGCCAGGGTCCTGCCCCCAAAAGGCCTTCTGCTTGAGAAACTACTGTGTGCCACCCCCTGCTTTCCTTGGGGAACCCAGGACACCCGAGAGGAACAATAGCCCCTGGGCTTTATTTAATTAATCTCCCTTAATTACTGGCCATTTCAAAGTGCACCACAAGGGAGCTCCGGTAGGAAAAGCCTCCCTCCTGGGTCTAATCCCTGGTTAAAAGACTGAGTGTGCTCCATTCCAAAGCTACCTATTATACTGGCCATCTTTGCCACAAAACCAGGGAACAATCCTCCTCCACACTGGTCCAAATCATCATCTTCTGTTAGCAGTAGCCATTCCTGAAATTAATCTAAAAGGGGCCCCTTCCACCCCAGAATGAAATCAAATATTCATTTCAATTTGCTCTCTCCCAGATTTCCCAGGAGGCATGCTGAATGAGATAATCAATGATGATTATAGGACTTAGCCTGCCTCAGTGAGTCCAAAGTGTTAAAAGGACAGAGAATTTCTACCTCAGTGCTCTCCCCCAGTCCAGTGCTGATTCAGGCAAGATACATTACTCTCCCCACCCCCTCCTGTTTTTTCAGCTGTATTAAACCATATGCCTCATGATAATTCTGCATGATAGGAAAAGGTCATCAGTCTTCCTACTGAAAGAAGCTCCTGCTTCTCCTTGCACCCTGGAAGAGAAAAGACATTTAAAAAAACAACAGCAATAGAGAGCATCTAGAAGAAAAATGAGTAAGCTACTCAAACCAATGATGCTGAAGAGATTTCATTTAGACAGGCTAAACTTGCCATGTCTTTGCTAGAGAAATGAGTCAATACCATTGCTATCTAATCCAACAGAAAGAAAGTATTAAATTATTTGTCACAGATGTCTTAACCCTCAGAGAATTGCTTTCTGGTTGGTCAGCTTTTCTGAAAGGGAACAGGAGCCCAGGGAGCAGAAGATGAAACAGAAGCCAGGAAGGAGTAGGAGCTAGTCCTTTGTTAGGTTGAGACACTAGCTTTGCCTTGAGACTCAGGACAATCCTCTCCCCCATTGCTTGCAGTTATTCCCTTTCATCCCCCAGGGAAATTTTCCCATTCTCTGTCAGCCTTCTTGAGTCTGTCTGCCTCTCAGGAGGGATCCTCCAGCACGATATTTCCTTAAGTTTCTCCTACTCATAAATGGAACACATACACTTCTCAATTTGTGGGATGAAGCATCTGGAGAAGGAAGGTGAAGAATGTGCAACCTTGAATAGAATAACTAACTGCAGGGATGTAAGTAGAGCTTTTTGTGCCTGGGGCAAGTACCACAATGACACCTGGGGGAAGTGTACAACTGGGTCCTTATTTGAGGGTGGGGAGACAGGGACCCTGGCACACCACCATTAGGCTATTGCTAGAGTGGTGTAACCCAGAGTAATAGGGCAGGGGGAAAAAGGAGGCCATCTTAGCCCTCCCTTTAGGTTCCTTCCTATTTTAACAAATGAAACGCAGAACTCTATTGTTTCTCTCCTGCTGAAAGACTCTAAAAGCTGTCCTTACTCTCTAAAATCGATTCCTTGAGAAAAGTTCTCATCATCCCACCCTAGTTATGACTCTGGCTTGCCATGAAACTTAAGGGGAGGTGTTCAGAGCCAGTGAAGCAGCCCCAAGAAGCTAGAGAGGTTTCATTCCTATGGCAAGCCAGGAGTGGGGTTTGGACTTATTAGGCTAGAAGAAAAGATGTGATTGATGGGGAGAAAAGAGGGCGCCACATAGTGAGAAGGAAAGATTATGGATGGGGGGGGGGGAAGACTACATTCATTGCTCTATGTTGTTGTTGGGGATATAAAGCATGTAGACACACAGGTAGATACAAGATAATTTGACAAGGGATTAAACATACTAGCAAACAGGGGTATCAGATAAGGCTTCATGTAAGAGATGACACCTGATATGAGCCTTGAAGGATTTGGAGAGGTCAAACAGACAAAGGAATGCATCTAAGTCTAGAGGATGACTTCTGAAAATGATCCCCAATAAGACAGAGAATGCCAAGTTCAGAGAACTGCTTATAGTCTGGTTAGCCTGGAATACGGTGTGTAAAATAAGCCTAGAGAAGTTACGTCCAGGTAGTGACCTTGCCTTGGGGGTTTTGAGGATATCCCCTTAACATGTGAGGCTACCTACTCAATAAATTGTGAATGCCTCTCCTTGCCCAGATACTCTCGTCCATATTACCGGCTCTATCCCTTGTTGATCCTCAGCTCAGGCTGCTGCTCACTTCAGAAAATCCACACACTCCAGAAACTTCATTGCTGCTTTACACTGTGGCCTCATTGTTGTTGGCTCACATCCTCCTTAGTCCATGAACTATTTGCTAGTAAGCCACTACTATCCTTAGAGCTACATAGCTCCCTGGAAAACATGATTGCCTGGGGGAGCTCTATGGCACCCCAGGTGTCCTCTGTGTGTCTAGCTTCTCTCTGTCTGACCTCCCAGGTCTTGTTTCTCTGTCTCTGTATCTCTGTCTCTCTCTGTCTCTGTCTCTGTGTCTCTCTGTCTGTCTCTTTGTATCTGCTTTCAAATCTGAAGGTGTAGCCCAGTTATGTGGTATGGCCACAAATCTAGGAATCACCACCAATGTGGTCCCAATGAGGGAATTGAGGAATAAGGAATTCACCTTGAGAATACCTAAGAAATGTTTGTCTCCTACAAGTTTCATCTACAGTATCCCAGGAATCCTTCTGAGGCAGATATGGGAGGTATCGATACATTCTTAAGGTTGATGAGTAGATTCAGTGTGTCCAGATGGAAATAATCTCTTTCATCCTCTGGGGTGGAGGATGCAGTTTTGGTAAGAGAATACTGGTCCAGGGCTCTAATGATAAATTAATTTTAAAAATCAATTATTTGTATCAATATAGCAAGTCTAAACATATTAATCCATGGTACATTATCTAGGTATAAAGGCTGATAATACAAACAAATTAGGGGGGCAAGGAATAGTTTATCTGTCAGATTTATGGAGAATGGAGGAATTTATTACCAAATAAGAGCTAGAGAACATTATGGAATGCAAAATGGCTAATTTTGATTACATTAAATTTAAAAGTTTTTGCACAAACAAATCCAAGGCAACCACAATTAGGAGGGAAGCAGAAAACTGGAAAAGAATGTTTACAACTAATGTCTCTGACAAAGGCCTCTTTTCTAAAATATATAGAGAACTGAGTCATTCCCCAATTGATAAATGGTCAAAGGATATGAACAGGCAGTTTTCAGAGGAAGAACTTAAAGTTATCTATAGTCACATGAAACAAATGCTCTAAATCACTATTGATTAGAGAGATGCAAATCAAAACAACTCTGAGGTACGACATCACACCTATCAAATCAGCTAACATGACAAAACAGGAAAATGATAAATGTGGGAGACTAAGTGAGGAAGTTGGAACACTAATTCATCGTTGGTGAAGCTGTGAGCTGATCCAGCAATTCTGGAGAACTATTTGGAACTATGTACAAAGGGCTATAAAAATGTGCATGTGCTTTGATCTAGCAATACCACTTCCAGGGCTATATCTAAAAGAGACCATAAAAATGCTCAAAAGACCCACATGGACAAAAATATTTATAGCAGCTCTTTTTGTGGTGGCTAACAACTGGAAATCAAGGGGATGTTCATCAATTGGGGAATGGCTAAACAAGTTGTGGTATATGAATGTAATGGAATAGGATTGTGCTAAAAGAAATGATGAACTGGCAGATTTCAGATAAACCTGGAAAGACTTATATGAACTGATGCTGAGTTAGTGGAACAGAACCAGGAGAACATTGTACATAGTAACAGCCACAGTGTGACTGATTTTGATAGACTTAGCCCTTCTCAGCAATTGCAAGGGCCTAAAACAATTCCAAAGGCTACATGACAGAAAATGCCAGCCACATCCAGAGAAACAACTATGGAGTCGGAATGCAGAGTGAAGCAGACCATTTTCTTTTTGTTTTACTTTTTTTCATTCTCATGGTTTTCCCCATTCATTATAATTCTTCTATGCAATATGACTAATGTGAAAATGTGTTTAATAGGAATGTATGTGTAGAGCCCATATCAGATTGCAAACCATTTTGGGGAAGGAAAGGGAGAAAATTTAGAACTTGTGGAAGTAAATGTTGAAAACTAAAAATAAATAATTTAATAAAGTGGGAAAAAATTTACTAATCTATAATTCTCTGGCATTTGATACTGGGGCTTGGTGGGAGCAAGGGAGAGGTTAGAATTACTTATGAGCCTTTTAAACATAACGTTAATAGCTATCATTGAATAGCACTTTAAGGTTTACAAAGTACTTTACAAATACTATTTGTAAGAATACAAAATTTCATTTGGTCATCACAGCGACCTGAGAAAAAGGTACATTTATTATTTTCTTTTACGTTTTGAAGTTCTAGAATTTGTTTAGAGTCATATTTTATGGGTATTTTGGGGTGGCTATGTGAGAGCTACGATATGTTGCTGCTCCTACTCTGGCCATCTTGGCTCCACCCCCTTATTATCTTCTTCTAAAAGGAAGAAAGTGGGGCAGACAAAGGTTAAGTGATTTGCCCGAGGTCACACAACTAGTAAATTTCTGAGTTTAGACTTGAATTCGGGTCTTCCTGACACCAGGGCCAATGATATATTTCCTATACCACCTGGCTAGCGAAAACATACAGAAACTAGTTTTAGAGCTGCCAGGGACCTTATAGCTATTCATCATGCCTACGATGGATTTTCTTCTTATCGCTGCATTTTAGATTCCTATCTTTGTCATAGGATTATAGATATAGAATTGGAAGAGAAGTTGATCATCTAGTTCAAACTCATCATTTTATACATAGAAAAGAAATCAAGATCTAAAGAGATTAAGTGATTCGCCCAAGGTCATATGGATATTAAGTGGCAGAGTTGGAGTTCAAACACTGATTCCAAACTCAGTATCTTTCCTTAATATTATGCAGCTTGACTCAGGTACCACCTTCTCTGTGAAGCTTTCCCCCATTCTGTCTAACCTTTCCCACTTTCCACCTGACCAAATATTCATAGAGCACTTTCTTGGATCTCTCTTTTTCTCTCTCTTCATTCTCTCTTTAGCATTATACTTAATTGTTTATGTGCGTCCATATATACCCAGGTGAATGTAAGTTGCATGATGCCAGGGACCCTAATTTCTTTCTAAACAAATATTCATTGAATTGACTTCGATTATTGAATTCTAATTCATCTAGTGCAGTGGTTCTCATCCTTCCTAATACCATGACCCTTTTATACTCATATGTGGGCGTATCTGCATGCGGGCTGATAGAGGAGTGGTGTCTTGGTTCCTAAGACCATCAGAAATATGTGTTTTCTGATGGTCTTAGGTGATCCTGTGAAAGGGTCATTTGACCCCCAAAGGGGTCGTGACCCACAGATTGAGAACCTCTGATCTAGTGTAAAAACAAGGGAACTGAGGGCTAGGGATATCAAATGACTTGCTTAAAGTCATGAACCCTGCTTAGAGTTCAAGCTAGCACTAGGTTTCAAGCTTCCTAACTCCCAATTAAGGATTCTTTCTTCCATATCAAATTGACTCTTTTGGTTCACTACTTAAGAACAATCTATTAATTCTTCCACAGCAAGAACAAAGTCAAGTGCAGCAGATATTGGTGGAGTTTTTGGGTAATCACTTGGTCACCAAGGAAAGCAAACAGAAATAAGAAAAGGAAAATCAGTAGCTCCTCTGGGCTGAACTTCTTATAGTTCCTATCAAACATTCAGGTGATTGGTCAATCAGTCACACGGACAACCCACCAACCAATCAATTCAGAACATTTCCTTAGTGTCCATTTAGATGCATGGCCCTGTCTTAGGTACTATTCATTCAGTTGGTCACTCTGTTATTTGAATGGAGGTGAAACAGCTGAATTCCTCATAAGTACATTCTCCATCCAAAGCAGCTTCTTAGACTGGGCTTGCTAAGAGATCAAAAGGAGCCTTGAGCAAACTTATAATGTTGTCACTTCTCCCCTTCCAGGCAGGCTTTTGAGCTCTCCCCAAAATGGAACTCTGAGCTTTTCTCTAGGACATATCCATCAAAATCTGTCTACCCTGTCTCTCTGCCCCTTAACAAAGTTTACCTGTCCTGAATCCTGTGTGATAATTGTGATGACAATGGTGATGGTGACAGTTATGAAAATCAGAATGGCATTGTAGGGGCAGCTAGGTGGCACAGTGGATAGAGCACCAGGTTTGAAGTCAGGAAGACCCGAGTTCATATCTGACCTCAGACATTTACTAGCTGTGTGGCCTTGGACAAGTCACTTAATCCTATTTGCTTCAGTTTCCTCATCAGAAAAAAAGAACTGAAGAAGGAAATAGCAAAACATTTCTGTATCTTTGTCAAGAAAATACCAATGGGGACAATGAAGAGTCATGACTAAAATGACTAAACAAAAATGGCATCATGGTTTGCCCTGCCTTTGATTTATATTAGCCATGTGACCTTGGGTCAGTCATTTATCCTCTCAGTTTCCTAAGCAACTCTCTAAGACTAGGAGTTATAAAGAAGGTATTTATCTGCTTTGGGTGAGGGAGTTCCTTTTACTAAGGAAATCACAGATCCAAACAAAAAACATTTATAGCATTTTATGGTTTGCCAAGCACTTTATATATGTTGTCTCATTTAAGCCTTACAACAAGCCTACAACCTGCTTTTTGGTAGAGAACCCTTGTATTAATTCATGATAATGACTTATAGCATTAAGGGAAACTAATGAGATGATGGGCTATGCATCTTAGGCAGCAGGTCTACTGTAAGAGGATCTTTTGTAAAAAAAAAAAAAAATCTTAAGCCAAGAGAGTAACTCCAAAGATGAATATATTAGGCACGGTAGTAAATTTGGCTATTTTGGGCTTTATGTTTTCCCTTCCAATAGCCACCAGGCTGGCTGCCAACCCTGTGAATCATCATCCTTTCTAGTCCTCTCAAGGGTAACACATTTTCTTCAGCCTTTGGGCACCATCCAAGGTGCCAGGTTGACTTAACTTCACAGAATCATGAAATCTAAAGACTGAACAGGAACTTCAAGACAATCTAGTCATAGGATCATAGCTCTGGAGCTGAACAAGACCCCAGAGGTCATCAAACTCAAATAGAAACAGGCTGCATTTTGACTCAGAAAACAACAAATCAACATTACCTATGTTGCATTATATTTTATTTATTTTGTTAAACATTTCCCAACATTTTAATCTGCCTTATGCTCACTCTGGAGTCCCATAAGCCATAAATTTGACACCTCTGAGCTAGTCCAACACCCTCATTTTACAGAAAAGGAACTGATGATGCACAGAGATAAAGTGATTTGTCTGAGGTCACACAGCTGGTTAGTGACAGAACTAGAACTACAATCCAGGCATCCTGACTACAAGCCCTGGGTTCTTTCCATGATTCCCATTTCCAAGGTCATCAAGGCTCTTTCTATCTCTGAACAAAATATATTTCATAGTTGCCATAACTTTAGTGATGCTTGGTTATAGGGTAACTGTTGTTTCCACCTTCTTATAACCCATACCAGAAAGGCCTGAAGACAGGGTTAAAGTGACTTGCCCAAGGACACGTAGCAATTAAGGAGAATGAAGCAAGAAATGGAGTTACCCTTCTGACTCTCAATCTAGAGCAGTAACATTTGTCCATAGCATTTCTAATGATCTCTTAGACAGCCAGAGTGGTACAAGGTCTTTGCCCTGTGTTAAATGACTGGGTTCTTGGTTGAGTAAACTGACTTAGAAATCATTTCTGGGATTATGGCTTTGAGACTTGGGGTGAGCTATTTTCCTTGTTTCTACCCAGAAGCAGATGCAAAGATTTTATTTTAAGGGGGTCTTCTAGAAATAGTTACAAGGAACATAAAAATTTAAGTTATTGGGAGGGAGATACCTCCAGCTAGGTCACACATGACCCAGACTTGAGACAATTCTCTCAAATGATCCAATATGCTTATAGCCCTGCCTGTACCCCAATTTTTCCTTTAACGTAATACAATAAACATTTACTAAATTCCTGCTATATTATGTGCTGTGCTAGGCATTGGGGGCACAAAGACAAAAAGGGACGAGCTTGCCCCAACCCTCAAGGACTTTTTGTTGTTATTCAGTCATTTCAGTACTTTCTGACTCTTTGTGACCCCATCTGGTGTTTTCTTGGCAAAGATATAGGAGTGGTTTACTATTTCCTTCTCTAACTCATTTGATAGATGAGGAACTGAGGCAAACAAGGTTAAGCGACTTGCCCAAGGTTCACACAGTAAGTCTCTGAGGTCATATTTGAACTCATGAAGAAGAGACTTTATTATGCCAAGCCTGGCGCTCTATCCACTGTGCCACCTAGCCACTATACATTCTACTAAAGCATATAATCCTAACACAGAGAAGTAATTACAAGGTAATTTGAAAAGAGATAGAACACTAATAATTTGTTTTGTGGAGTAGCAAGACATCTGGGAAGGTTTCTCAAAGGAATGGGCATGTGAGTTGAGTATTGAAGACAGAGAACTATAACAATACTAATTCAATTCAATAAATATTCATTAAGCACCTACTGTATGCTTTAATTCAATAAATATTCATTAAGCCCCTATACTATGCTGCATGATCAGTGAGATATAAAGTTTAGGTAAATCCCCTAATGCAGTTTCTAGTCTGGTGGTATTAAATGTTTTGAAATGGGCAGGTGACAAGCAGGCTACAAATACAGAGCACTATGTTGTTGTTCAAATAGTCAAAGAAATCTGTGATCTCATGGATCCAGAAGTTCCATCCAACAAAACAGACACATGTGTGCCTCCTCATACTGAGGGCCTCTTGTCTACATGCCCCCATAATTTCACTGTAGAGAAACAAGGAAGGAGAGTTTCCAAATGTAGTACACAGCTCCATGTTTATTCTCCTATTCCCAAAGGATAACCTTGAAAAGTTGGAGTTTGGGAAAGAAGTCCCTAATAGTACTATCCACAAGCCTTCATCTGGTATATTCCTCCCAAACCATTTAATCAATTAACATTAATTAGCTTTGTAATATGATATTCACTAAGAAAGCACAGTGAGGACCAAAGTACAACAATCTCTGAAACCAAGAACATACTCTCCTCTTTCTATACTCACGCAGTCCCTAGAAAGAGTGGACTCAATTATTTTTTTTCTCCTCCAACCTGGGCTCCTTTTCTTCTTTCTCAGAGACCCCACCAAATTCGCTGTTGAGTGTGTAACAGCCAATGGATGAGTTTCTACCTTGTTTATAGGGTATAGCTGTTAGGTTGATTCACTGATAGGCTGGGTGAGTAGGTTATTCCTTATAGCTGTCTCCTCCCTGGACTCAGATGCTATGGCTGTGAGGAGACTCAGCAATTAACTCCAGCTGCTGGAATTCTGGTGCCTTTTTCAGCCTTTTGAGGCTCACAAGGTTGAAACATACACATTCTGTATACACATTCCCCTAATAGCAGGAAAGAATGAAACTCAACAATGACAGAAGATAAAAGAGATACCATGCCTTCATGGCCATGTGGTATCAGGGTGGAAGAGAAGGGCCCAAGATCCCTCCCCTACCTAGAGGCCCATAGCAGTTCTTGCCTCCCTTGTCTCTAAGGAAGTGAGGGTTCATCCATTTGAACCTTTCATATACATGTTTGCTTCCAGCTCAGCAGGCAGTTAAAAGACTTTTTCATCATCACACAGTAAATTGACAGGTAATAGTTAGAAGATACTTACATATTTTCTAGAACAGGGAGGGAAAAACACTTTTCCATCACATAATTCCCATAGCAGGTTCTACTGTTCTCTCTACATGAGTTAACATCAGAAAAAGCATAAGAACTGGATGCTCATTGGCCATTTCTCCCATTACATTAGCATGGGACACATGCCTTTAAAAGTGTCCAAGATTAAGTAGCACAGCACAAAATGAGGGAACAAAAAGAAACCCAGCTTGGTTAGAATGGGGAGGGTGTACAAGAGAGTAGTACGGAATAGCTAGAAATGTAAGTTAGTGATAGTCTGTAAGGGTTCCAAATGACAGGTTAAAGAACCTATTTGCTGTTTCATCTTTTTAAGAATAGGGAATCACGAGGTTTGGGGGTGGGGGAGTGGCATGATCAGAAATATGTATTAATAAAATTAATTCAGAGGCAGTGTAAAGGATGACTCAGAGAGAAGAAAAGACTGGAGACCAATATAACAGGAGAATAGACTCTGGATTGGAGTCAAAGTTCCTTGGTTCAAATCCTATCCACATACTATCTTTGGGTCTGTTATGGGAATCTAAAGATCTTCCCTGCCCCTAGGCCCTTTGCTAATGTGGCTACGTGACTCTGAGGACCCTTGGATATTTGAAAGTATACTCTGTTCCTTAATAGGCTGAATGTGGTCACATGGAGCCTGTGGCG
>JAQQSV010012411.1:0-12770 GCA_028646515.1 Pseudochirops corinnae
GCTACAACGCGGAGGCAGGTGCAAAACCTCTGCCTTTCGCTTTTCCACTCTGGAGACCTTTTGGCCGGACTGCTTGTCTCCCCCTTTCACAATCCCCACTCGCAGCTGGTGCTAATCTGCTCACCTGAGAGGGTTCTCTGCACCTCCCACCCAGCCGCCCCCGGGGCACAGCCGCGGCTTCAGGCCAGGCTGGTTTCGGTTTGCAGTGCTGATATGGTTCCTCGTAGCTGAGCTGACTTTAGTGGGAAGTATCCTTGTGTGCTTTTTGGAGTTCTAGGATTGGTTTAGAGTCCTATTTTATGGGTATTTTGGGGTGGCTATGTGAGAGCTGTGATATGTTGCTGCTGCTACGCCGCCATCTTGTCTCCGCCCCCCCTCAGTTTCTTTATCTATGAAATGAGCCAGAGAAGGAAATGGCAAACTTGCTAAGAAAACCCCAAATGGGGTCACCAAGAGTCAGACCTGAAACTGAAAGGACTAAGCAACAAGCCTTGTTTCCTCATTGGTAAAATTCAGATAGTAATTAAAAAAAAATTAGGATAACGTACCTCCCAGGGTTATTGTGAGTATCAAATTAGGTAACAATTATAAAGTACTCAGCCCTGTAACTGGCATGGAATAAGTGCTTATAAATGTTAACTATTATTACTGTTGCTATCCCAGATACAAAAGGTACATAGTAAATAAATGTTTATTAAATGAACACATGGTTCGTTTGTTTGTTTGTTTGTTTGTTTTTCCTTTTTTTGGTGGGGAAATATGATCAGATTATAAATAACTTTAAAGAAAAAGTAGCACTCATTTCAACTTTTGCATACTTAAGTTATTTCCAAATTGAAAGAAGCTGCCTTTGGTACTAGAGTCCTGAATGAGTTGTGGATATATGCATTTCTAAATGGCCAAGGCCATTCTAGATGGAAGCGATAAAATATGGCAATGTGAACAAATCTTTCAACTTCATGAACAAAATGGAACTTGTCTGATGGACATTAATACTGGGCCAGCCACACCACATAACATATAGCACACTGCTGTATTGGTTACAAACAAGTCAGTAACACTAACAACAAAGGGAAAGACCCGATGGGGAGCAATGGACTAAATTCAAATCTGTATCATCTGTCCCTGCATAAAGTATTTTTAATGTCTGGATAAAATCTTCTTATTCTATGTATAGCCATTTATCCCTCTGCCCTGCTTCAGATCAAATATATAATGGCATCTGCTTGGTTTTTTGGTAGAAAAAGTCCCATTACAACTAATGTTAGGGTGTGGAGGAAGGCCATATTAGGATCAGGACCCAGGCCAGAGATTTTCTAACTTTATATAAATAAATAAGTAAATATATAGTTATATATATAAATACATATAAAAATATAAATAAAAAAATATGTGTATGTGTATGTGTGTGTGTATTTAAAACAAAATTTAGAGCTCCAAAACCCACAATACTACAGAGGAACAAGGCTCTTGCTGAAGGCAGCCTGAGAGGCGGACAGGAAGGGCTCATTGCAGAGTGCTGGGAGCCAAAACCAGCTGGGCCTGAAACAGTGACTTAGCCCCAGGGTGGTGAGGATGAGCTGTGGCTGGAGCTTTCAGGAGAGTGGCTCACAGGCAGCTGTGGCAGTTTCCAGAACTGTCAACCCATAAGAAGTAAGGGCAAAGTGAAAGGTCAGTGGAACTCAGCATGATATTGTAGTCTTAATAAGTCAGTCAAGACGCATTTATTAAGTGCTTTCCATGTGCCAGGCACTGTGCCTGTGGTTGAGGATTACAATGAAAGCCTCCCTAAGCATTCCCCCCCATACCTTGCCTCAATACCTCTATAGCATATATATGTATATATACACACATAAATACATATGTGTGTATGTGTGTGTATGAAAGATAGGAAGGACTTTAAAAGATGGAAACATGGGGAAAGTCTGCCATTGCAAGCATGGGGATAGTATGAAAATATGTAATAGAGATGGAAGAAAGTAGGACAAGAATTGAGGAGAGGTAGTAATGGTCTACTTTTTGAAGACTATAATATATAATATATACACCTACATACACATACACAAATATACATATACAATTATATGTATATATACACTCATATCTATTATGTATAACATATACACATATATAGTGTGTGTATAATATATCTAAGACATATTAGTCCTTTTAAGTCCCAATTTGTTCATCTGTAAAATGGGGACGAGAATGCTGACAATATGGCCTTTTCATAAAATCAAATATGAATTGAATGAGGTAACATACCAAAGCACTCTGAAGACCAGTAATCTTTGCAGATCTGATATCATTATAATCACATCTTTGAAACTAAATTAAATTCATTAATGTCTCTATTACAATTATTATTCAGGCTTCCTCAATTGATTGCCCAGTGCATTTCATGTCACTCTGCCCTATCTCTTCTGAGACAGATATCAGCAAAAGCCTTGGCAGAATGGAAGGCTGTTAATGGATTTTTATCACTTTGCTGAGTACTGAAATATACGACCATTAGTTCTAGGGCATTGTAGGTGTGAGTGTACACAAAAGCAAACCCAACATTCTATAGCTCGTAAAAATCTATCTATCAATCATCTGTATCTGTGTATATATATATATATATATATATATATATATATATATATATATATATATATATATATGTATATATATGCATATATATCACTTCTAAATAATTGACATAAAAAGTATATAACAATTTTAAAACAATGGTTTATAACCATGAACCGACTATCTCCTGCTAAGGTTCTCTGCGATACACTCAATATAATAGGATTATTATCTACCAGGGTTCCCTCATTCCCTGAATAGGTTGAGTTAATTCTCAGCAAAGAAGTGGTCCCCAAAACTTGATTGATCTAATGGGCTAAGAATTGAACCCAATCCTTCTTGATACAGCTTCCTCATGGCCTCTGACTACATGATCTTGGCTTCCTGGTTACCTAAGGTCAATAAACAGCTCACCTTTTTAGAGTCTGGGCCCTCTACACTTGGAAGACTTCCCAATGTCATTTGAGTCACCATACCCTGCTCTGTTGACCACGCTGAGATAAGAAAGATGTGACTACCCAAGCTGAGGTATTGTGTTGAATATCCTTTCTATGCTCTGGTCAAGTAAACCCACCTTTTGTTAACTATTGAATGACCCGTGATTGTCTCTTTTCATTCCAATACTGCACTAAAATTAACAGGGGAATTACACTCAAGGGTTACATTCCAGCAGCCCCAGTAGGAGCTCAAAAGCCACAGCAGCTTGAATGTAGACAGTGCTGCATCTCTAGGTGCCATGGTCACTGCAGGATACAATTAAACTTAAATATTTAGATAGTACTTACTATGTGCAAAAGACTGCTCTAGCCAGGGGATTTAAAGACAGGCACAATATAAGCCATATTCTTGAAGAGTTTATAATCTAATAATCAGTCCCTCAGTGAGCATGGTTGAAGTGCTCACCGTGTGACAAGCATTGTGCTAAGTATTGGGATACTAAGGAGATGAAAAATGTCTTTCTCTTCAAGGAGTCTATAGGGAAAGATAACACGTAAATATATATGTTTATAAATAATTATGATACATGGGAGAGTGTCATAAGCATAAAAGAATCATCCAAGGAAAGGGTTATGAGAACTGGAGGAGGAGATATCTTGGGATAAGATGGTCAGGGAAAACTTCATCGAGATTCTACCTGAATTAAACCTTAAATGATGGGAAAGACTTTGAAAGATGGAAAAGTACTTTAAAAGAGGGAAGTTTGCCATTCCAAGAACGGGATCAGAATGAGAATATGCAACAGAGATGGAAGAAAGTAGGATAAGAATTGAGGAGAGTTAGTAATGGTCCACTTTTTGAGGACTATAAGCATGTGAAAGAAACTCTTGTGGAAAAAAAAAAAACTAGACAGACAGGTTTGAGGCAAATTGTGGTTGAATACCAGAATCAAAATTTTTTGACCTTTAAAGTCCTTTTTCCTAGAACAATACCTCAAAAAGACTAGTTAGATATTTGCATAAAAGTTGGAGAGAGGGTAAAGAGAAGGCATAGAAAATTACTTAGAAAGCTATTACAATTATCTAAGAAAACAAGGTGAAGGTCTGAACTAAGGTGGTTACACTACAAGGTGGTTGTAGTGTGTGTGTGTGTGTGTATGCATGTATGCGTTGTATGTATTTGGAGGGATTGATGTTAGACATATTACAGAAATTGACTTGATAACTGGAAGTTTAGAATGAGGATGAGGCAAGAGGCAGAAATAATTTTGTCATTATAAGGTTAGGTATTCAAAAAGATGGTAGAGCTATCAACTGAAAATGAAAAAATTTACAAGCAGGAGTAGGTTTAAGGGCAAGGTGAGTTCGACTTTAAAGAAGTTAAGTTTGAGGTCCTGCCAAGAAATCTAAGTGGAAATACTTAAGTTAGAAATTTTTTTTAAAAAGTTAGAAATAAGGGACTGGAACTATCAGGATATATTGGGAGTGGATATAGGCATTTGGGAGTCCACTGAAGAGAAGGGATAAAACTGAGTTCGGTAAACTCAAATGAAAGAAAGCATAGAGAGATCTAAATAAACAAGGATAGGACCTTGAAAAATACTCATATTTAAGGGATGGAAGAAAGGTTGGGAGCCAAGCAAAAGAAACAGAGAATGAGCAGTTAGACAGGCATAAAGAGACCCAGGGGAAAGACCCAGCATCACTGAAGTCAAAGAAAGAGAATAAATCAAGAAAGGAGTGGTCAATTCCATAAAATTCTTCAAAGAAGTCAAGAAGAATGAGAACAAGAGAAGAAGACCATTGGATTTAGTGGGAATAAATTTATCACTGACTTTGAAGAAAAGAGTTTCAGTAGACTAATGAAGATAAAATCCAAATTACAAGAATTCATTTAATGAGTGGCTGGAGAGAAAATGAAAGCAATCCAACACAAATTACTTTTTCTTTACTGAGTAATGAAAGAGAAGAGAGGAATAGGTTCATGGATTCAAAGCTAGAAGTATTCTTGGAGGTCATCTAGTTTAACCCCCTAATTTTTCCAGATGAGGAAAGTGAAACACAGAAGAGTGAAATGATGGCTTACTCAAGGTGCATTGAAGCAGGATTTAAGATTTGGTTTTCTTAACTTCTAGTCCAGTGTTCTGACCAATTTGCCACCTAGTGGCCAGTTATAGTAGATTAATATGTTGGATCCAGAGATTGAAGGGAAACTTTCTTTGTTTTCAATTTAGGAGCATGTTTATAGGCTGAGTTAAAGCATTTAGGGAGAAAGTGATTGTAGTTGCAATTGAAGAAATTAAAAGAAAATTAGTAGGTGCTTAATATATGCTTGTTGATTGAGTGAAAGGAGGTGTAACAGATCATAGATTTAGAACTGGAAATCTAGGTCAATCCCTTCATCATTGAGGACTTAATTTCAGAAAATTTAAGCAATTTGTCCAAGTTCATATAAGTAGGAAGTTGAAGACTTAGAATTTGAACCCAACTCTTTCAACCTCAAATCCATCACTCTTTCAATTGTACTCTGGGAAAGAGAGAGGAAAGGAGGAAAGTCACCAGTGTCTTTGAGAATAGGGAAAAGGAGGAGAATATTTATGAAGAAACTGAGAAGTTCAGAGGAGCGGAGGAAGGAAGTTAAGCTCTGATCACATAGTCTCATTTTAATCAAATAGTAGGAGGTAACAGAAGTGAAGTTGGGGACTTCAAGAGAGAAGAGAAGGTTTTGATAACTTTTGTGTACAATATGACAGAGTTAATAAGACACGAATAAAATGATTCCCATGTAGGAGTAAATGCTCCTTTAAAATGAGCTTGCCATCTATGCTTTTATCCAAGTCACCAATAAATATGTTGAACAACACAGATCTCTGAAGCATTTCACTGGAGACCTCATTCTAAGATGACAGTGAATTATTAATGACTATCCTTTGGGTCCAGCCATTTAACCATCTAATAATGTATAAACAACTCATCCCAAGGTTCTAACCCACCAAGATTAACAATGTTTGTATAATTTGTCACAGAGATCTATATTTGGGACAATACTTTATAAATATGAGTTATTATAAGATAAATGGTCCTTGGTTGAAGTTAGGAACTTTCTGTAATGCTTTTATAGAGTATTTTGTAGACATAATTGTCAGGGGGACCAGTGTAATTATAGTAACTCTGTTCTCCAATAAAAAATCAGAGCTCATAGTCCAACAAGTGAAATTCCTTTTGAGTCATTTTCATTCTTTTGTCATGATACCATTTTTGTTTATTTTTAGGGATCAAACTCTTTGAGAAAAAGAATGCCTCTAACATATTTTCTAATGGGCGAGTCTCAGACTCAGCTTAGTTTGGCAGTCGTACCTCTGTCATTCATTAATCCAAAAAATATTTGAGTACATGCTGTTTGCAAGGTAATTATTTTCACAGGAAAAGTCTTTAGGCTGGCACCAGGTAGACGTAAAAAAAAAATACTGTTAATTTTTAAATGAGATTTAGTTTAAAATGTCAAAAAATTTGTTCCTAAGGGAATTTTGCATCCATGATTTTTTTACACTCACTAAGAGGAGATTTAAAAATGTTTTCCTTTATAAAACTAAGTAATTTCAGTTTCTTACAGTGTTGCACTTTTGCAACAGTCAGCACCGACCAATAAAAACCTCTCAAAGAATAACTCGATAATCTGGGGAGACTAGATAACAGTTTTCTCAGTAAAAAGAAAAAAAAATTAAATTGTTTCTTCAAGCCTCCAGTATACTCAGACAACACTTAGACAGCTTTCAGGCAAAACAAATGCCTCCCCCAGTCAGCTTTGAAGTGCCAGTGACAGCTATGCATAGCTACCAACCTGGAATTCACACCTATTCAAAACTGTACCCAGATGATGATAAGCATTCTAACTAATGATCAAAAAGTGTGAAAACAAATTGAAGCAAAGTGAGAAAACAAGTTGCCCTATACCCTTTGCCAAAATTACATCTCATAGGAACCTCAGAAAAAGATAGAAAATTACTTTAAAATAGACTTTTTCCCTTCTCAAATGGAGCTATGGCTGTAGCTGGAGAACAGCAATTGTTTCTGCATATCATTTCCTTAAGAGGCAAAGATCTAAGTATTTCTAAATGCTATCATTTGCAAAATTTTAACCCTCTAGACACACGTCTAAATAACATCAGAGTTTACATGAAAACATTGCAATTCTTACATAAAGTTTAAAAGTATAGACATTTGTGGAGTTTTCTATCCTTTATTTTTCAAAGAAGAAAAACTCTGACTTCCTGTTCTAGAAGTAAGATCTGTCACATCATATTTTATATACCCATAATCCCATGTGTGCTATGAGGAACCTTATTCTAATACTCATGCTCACTGGGTTACCAAGGTATGTCTGTTGCTACCCTTTAGGGTTCTAGGGGGAACACCTAAGAAGTTGGAGGATGATTCCCTAGTGTCATTGGCTCAAGCCCTCACTAATGTTTTCCACCCCAAGTTGAGAACATTTTAGTGAGTCAACCTTAAGTAGTTTTTAGAAAGCTAGATAATGGGACAGCTAGGTGGTGCAGTGAATAGAGCACCGGCCCTGGAGTCAGGAGGACCTGAGTTCAAATTTGACCTTGGACACTTAACACGTATTAGCTGTGTGACCTTGGGCAAGTCACTTAACCCCAATTGCCCTGCTTTCTTCCCTCCAAAAAAGAAAAAGCAAAAAAAAAAAAAATTATTAAAAAAAAAAAGAAAGCAAGCTAGATGGCCTTTTGGATAGAGAGCCAGGCCTGGAGTGAAGAAGACCCGAGTTAGAATCCAGTCTCATACATTTACTATGTGACTCACCGTAGGCAAGTCACTTTGCCTCTATTTGCTTCAGTTTCTTCATCTTTAAATTGGGGAAATAGACTTACCTCCCAGAGTCGTTTTTGAGGTTCAAATGAAACAGATAAATATTTGTAAAAAGCATTTATTACAGTAGTGCTAAAATTATTTAGTAAGCATAGTAAGCATTTTATAAATGTCATTATTATTATTAATTAAGGTATTAGAGTCTTGGTACAAAGTATCCCACCCAAAAGTCTGACGCACTCTCCCTCAAATGCAGAGTCCAAGGGACCCCAGCTTTAAAGAACATAGGTAGCAAAGGGGTAGCTCATAGTTCCTGGTGGCCAGAAGTCCCTTGTTCTATTTATGAGACTCAACAAATTCCTCTTATGAATGACTCAGGTTTTTTGTTTGTTTTGTTTTGTTTGTCTGGCACCTTGTTAAGACATTGATCTATATCCAGGATGTCCTTGGATCTTAATGCAGACACTACCATTGACTGATCTGGGATGCTGCTAGTTCACCAGCAAGATGGGAAGTCCAACATCCTCCTGACCTGACCCTTATGAGCTCACAAGGGCTTCCTCCAGCCACTGGGGTGGGGGGTGGAGAAGGATAACTAGGAAAGAATGGAATCCTTATTTTATTTATTTGTTTTTACCTTGATTTTAGACAAGAACCATAGGTATATAATTGATTTTTTTTTAAGGTGTGAACTTTTATTTGAACTGGTCTTAAGTCAGTATACAGGTAAAGCTCCTCCCCTCCCCCAAGTACTGGCACCAATCTCAAAACTCCTCATTCACATCTATGTTGGGGGTAGGGAGGGAATTTAGGGGGCCATTCAATATGGCTGACAATTAAAAAAAAAAACAAGTACTAAGGAGGAAGATACAATATTTTTTAAGGATTACATACTTTACATTTAAAGCAATGCTAGTACCTTCCCTCCTCCCCCTCCCCATCTGGATCTTTGTTACATCGCTCCTTTGCTTTAGCAGAGGACAGCCTTCACAGAGGCTTGTAACTCTGTAACAATGCATTATATGGTATTTGGAATAACTACTTAAAAAAACAAAAGCAAGTGTACAATCAGAGTCCTGAAGACGCACTGTGGAACTTTGGGGATGTTGGCCTCCAACATATTCAGACTGCTGATTTCCTTCACCGGTCCAGTTTTTAAATCCTGAGTCAAGAGCCAAAACAAAACAAAACAAAACAAAAACAAAGCCATGCCAATCTCAACTCTTTTGGGGGGCAATTATCATGTCATCATGTCACACCCTTTGACAAAAAATAAAAACAATAAAAAACACAAACAGTACGTTTAGAAGCATTTACTTTGGACAATGGAGGACCCAGATTCATCATACTCCTCTTTGCTGATCCACATCTGCTGGAAGGTGGAAAGAGATGGCAGGATGGAGTCTCCAATCCAGACAGAGTATTTGCACTCAGGTGGGGCAATGATCTTGATTTTCATTGTGCTGGGAGCTAAGGCTGTAATCTCCTTCTGCATCCTGTCAGCAATGTCAGGGTACATGGTGGAACCACTTGACAAGATGGTGTTGGCATACAAATCCTTATGGATGTCAACATCATACTTCATGATTGAGTTGAAGGTAGGTTCCTGGATTCCACAGGATTCCATACCTAAGAAAGATGGTTGGAAGACAGCTTCTGGGCACCAGAACCTCTCATTGCCAATCATGGTAACCTGACTATCAGGAGGCTCATAGCTTTTTTCCAGAGAGGAGCTGGATGCAGCAGTGGCCATCTCCTGCTCAAAGTCTAGGGCAACATAACACAGCTTCTCCTTGATGTCACTCAAGATTTCCCTCTCAGCTGTGGAGGTGAAACTGTACTCTCTCTGGTCAGGATCTTTAAGAGGTAGTGTAATGTTAATAGAATCTGAAAATCTTCCATGCCCCTTTGTATTGGCAAGTAAGCAGGTACTTAGCACCTTGTTTCAAGTTAACACCTCCTTT
Source organism: Pseudochirops corinnae (assembly GCA_028646515.1). Classification (NCBI taxonomy): domain Eukaryota; kingdom Metazoa; phylum Chordata; class Mammalia; order Diprotodontia; family Pseudocheiridae; genus Pseudochirops; species Pseudochirops corinnae. The sequence continues at coordinate 9,803 of JAQQSV010012411.1, forward strand.
AAGCTACTTAATTAACATAGAAGTAATTAACACCTTGGGAGGAAGTTGCTGATGTAACAAGAAGGGGCAGAACAGGGAGGAGCTATACTGTATATAAGGAAGAGAACCAGCAGGACAGTCAGATTTTCTCTCAGTGAGCACCTGGAGGCTGCAACTTTTGCCAAGACCCTCCTTCTGGGAACTTTTTGCTGAGACCCTCCTTCTGCTACTTTTGCAGAGAACTTCCAAGAACCAGGCTGAGGAGCTACCATGAGTGAGAGAAGGATCCTTGCTTGATCCCTGTTCTATTGTGAAGGCTTGGGAATGTGTGTGTTCGCTGCATTAACCATGTCTATCAACTTCGTGACTACTGTAATGACTTTGGCTTTCTGGTTCTGCGACTCTTCTTTATGGTTCTGGGACTTGGTTTTCTGGAGAGTTTGCTACATTTTGTGATTCACAACTATATCAGCATATTCATAACCACCATGGGTGTTGTGAATATTGCATTATTGTTACAGGTAGTCCGTCAGATCATGGCCAGTCAGATCCAGATGGAGGATGGCATGGGGAAGGGCATAACTTTCATAGATGCGCACAGTGTGGGTCAATCACCAGAGTCCATCACTATACCAGTGGGCATACAGGGACAGCACAGCCTGGATGGCAATGTACATGGCTGGGGTATTGAAGATCTCAAACATAATCAGAGTCATCTTTTCTCTGTTGCCTTTGAGGTTCAAGGGGGCTTCTGTGAGCAGCACAGCGTGCTCTTCAGGGGCCACATGAAGCTTGTTGTAGAAAGTGTGATGCCAGATCTCCTCCATGTCATCCCAGTTGGTGACAATACCATATTAAATGGGGTACTTCAGGATCAGAATACCTCTCTTGCTCTGGGCCTCATCATAGCTGTCTTTCTGGCCCATACCCACCATCACACCCTGATGTCTGGGGTGCCCAACAATGGAAAGGAAGAGAGCTCAAGGAGCATAGTCACCTGCAAAGCCAGCTTTGCACATTCCAGAGCCATTGTCAACAAGGAGAGCAGCAATATCATTATCCATGGTGAACTCTTTAGTGGCAAGTTTAAATCCTTAAGAGAGCAAGGAGGTGGTGCCACACCTGGAGGCAGGGGGGAAGCAAGTGCACACTGGGTGGAAGAGATCATAACTCTATAATTGATATGATAAATCTATAACATAAAAGCATGAAATGGAACAGGAAAGAAGGAAACAAATATCTCCTAAGACTGTTTACAAGTGCATGGTGGATTCAGGTGTGACTCAGATTCATTTGCTCTCATTACACAGAGGATGCTAACACTTTTGGGAACCAAGTATTTGCTTTCCCCACTTGTCACTGTTGCTTTCAGGACTATGAAGCTCATAGGATCATAAAATTTAGCCCTGTCAGTGGCCTCAAAAAATCATCTTGCCCTACCCTCTCATTTTACAAATGGAAAAGCTAGAGAGGTCGAGCAATAGTAAAAATCATTTCAAACCTCCAAATCATTTAATAGCATAATTCCCATAGTTTGTATATAAAAATGACCTAAAATCAAATTATTTTCAGCACAATACTAATTGCTGACCAATTGTCACAGATGGTCAGTTAAGACTAAGAACCCTAGAATAGCAGCACTCCCCCACCATCCTGTTTCCAACCCAATTCCTTCCAACATCATTTCAAGGAAGCAATCCCTGTGGAGTAGCTCACCATTTCTGATGCCAGTAAACCCTAACCATTAACCATTAGCCAAATACCACCAAACGGGCAGTGAAGCCCCTCTAACTGTGGGTGTATAGGCATCCTGAGGGAGAGACAGGAAACAAATGTATTAAGCTGATCAAACAATCACCTCCTCATTCTCCTGCCTCATTGTCCCTTACAGACCTTTTCTCTACCTTCAAAGCAATAGTTGGGTAGACCCATCCTTGGGTTGTCCCAATGATGTCATCAAGCTCTGGCATGCTATGCTATATTGTTGGATGATTCTATCTCTTTAACTGTGTTCTGGCCTTCCTCAGGAGGGTTTTTCCTTTCAGGTACTCTGTAACTCTCTGCTGAAGCCAGTTAGTCTTCTGTTGAATTGCTATGCTATGTGGCTTTTTCTGTTCAGTAAAGGATTTTCAGTTCTTTAGCACATAGCCTCAGGGCTATCTTGATCTTTTGTGATTTAAACCCCCAAAGCCTCAGCAGGCTAAGATTAATTCTATTTTTTTTTTTTTTTTACCTCTTTTGGTTCTATTTGAGATGCTACTCTGTGAGTTTGGTTCCTTATTTTACTAAAGGAGAAAGCTTTCAATTCTTCTTCATTTCTGTGATACAAATGATGGTCTATGCCAATCACTACCTCAGGAGCTTTTCTTAGGAAGAAGAGAGGTTCAGGGTAGAGCTAGTTACCTGTCCCACTCCCACTCCCACCCCCTTCCTACATTACTGCCAATAGCAAAATCAATTCCCATGTAATTCTTTGACCCACTATCAGAAACATCTAATTTGTTCACTTTTCATTCGGTTTCTGCTTTTCATTTCTTTCTTTGTCTTTTTGTCTTTTCACTTTTTAACTTAAGTTTCATTATTTTCAAATCTGCATTCTCTACCTCTCACTTCTCTCACTCCCAATGAGAAAGTAAGAAAAACAAAACCCGATGTATAGTCAAGTGTGAAAAACACTTTTGGGGCTCACAGGACTTCCCAGGCAAGGTCAGGAAGTTAGCTCTGACAGCTTCCCTGGGTGCTCTTAAGAAAGTCCACATGATATGCCTCTTAAAACAGCAAACCCCTTCTCACTGAAGGAACTCAGAAACAGAGTGGCCAAAGGCAGGCGTTTACTGTGCTTCGCACTAAGAAGAGGGTGTGATGCTCACTAGGAATACCCACACTGATATAGAAACCAAAGTGAGGCTATACAGTTCTATACTTCCCGTTAGAGTTTCCCTACATTCCCTCTACATACGCAGATTATGTAGGCATGATAGTGAGAATG
>JAQQSV010012412.1:0-12770 GCA_028646515.1 Pseudochirops corinnae
AGACCCATATGTACAAAAATATTTATGGCAGCTCTCTTTGTAGTGGCAAAAAACTGGAAATTAAGGGGATGCCCATCAATTGGAGAATGGCTAAACAAGTTGTGGTATATGAATGTAATGGAATACTATTGTGCTATAAGAAATGGGGAGAAGATGGACTTCATATTTACCTGGAGAGGCTTATACAAATTGATGCTAAGTGAGAAGAGAAGAGCCAGGAAAAATTTGTACACAATCACAGACACATCGTATATATGATGACCAGCCTTGATAAACTGGACTCTTCTCAGCAATGCACAGCTATAAGACAATTCTACAAGTCTCAGGATGGAAGAAGATACCTACATTCAGAGAAAGATCTAGAAAGAACAGAGTTTAAATGGAGACTGAAGTAACCTATATGCTATCACTCTTTTCCTTGGTTTTGTTTCCTTTTTCCCATTGTTCACTCCACTGGTTACAACCCTTCTATACAACCAGACTAATATCCAATGTGAAAGTATTTGCTGATTCTATACTTGACTGCATGATGCCATGGGGGAGGGGTGGTAGAGGGAGGGGAGAAAATTTGAAACTCAAGGGACTCTGGAACTGAATCTTGTAAACTAAAAGTAAATAAACAAACCAATTTAAAAAGTAAAAAAAAAAAAAAGAGAAGAGAAGCTGTACTATACAAGGAGCATATGAAGAAACTCTTATTTTCATTTCTATCTTTATATCCCTGGTGCCTGGAACATAGTAGGAGTTTCATTAATGTTGAAATGAATTGTTTAACCTGGAAAAAAGAAAATAGTATATAGTGGCTTTATTCAAGTACAATCAGTTCTTCCATAAAGCTTATTTGGAAAGTATGGATTTTTTCCAAAGCGACAAATATATTACAAAACATTTTGAACATATCATGTATTTCTAGTAATCTTATGCAAAATTTCTTCCAGAAGAAACAACAAGAATAAAGAAAACTATACCATTTCAAAATATCTTACCAACCATGCCCCTTCCAATTCCTACTTCCAAATGACACCCACTTCCAAGTAATGTAAATGTAAAAGTCAGGTCTTTGTCAAGGTAAAGTGCCATATTTATTGTATATCTTGTGGTATAGTCACAGCTGTGGGTAGAAGAGTGCTGGTCCAAACCTATATGCATACCTTCCACTAAGGCCTTAGAGGGTAGGAGTTGTAACTTGTCCAAGTTGCTACCATTTTTATTAATAAAACTTATGTAGTTTTTAACCATTTAACACATATAAAACAGTGCTACCATTTTTATTAGGTTCCTATCTTTTTTTTTAATGTGTTACTGTTGAAGATTTTGAGTGTCGGTTCACTAAATCCATTTTTCACATGATGCTGGAGGTTTTTATTTTAAGATTTTGCACAGTGCCATGATTTTTAGGAATATGTTGTTATAGCAGAACTGTCTATGTTTCAAAAGCCATCATGCAAAAAGAGAGAGAGATGATTCTCAAAGAGCTGGAAATTGGGTGGGATTTGCAAAAATGCACATTTTGGATCCATATAAGGAAGAACTTATAAGGTTAACTATTACAGCTATACTAACATAGAATAAATGGACTGTCTCTGCAGACAGTGGATTTCTCATCCATGGAGATATTTAAGCAAAGGCTGTTTAAATATCATTTATACTGCATATCATTAAGACAATTTCTGGTCAAGTACTGGTTGGATTGTAAAACCTTTGAATTCCCATCTGTGAAATTCAGTTATTGTATGGATATTAAATATAGAATTGAGGCTTTGGGACTATGGATTTTAGAACTAGAAGCTACCTTAAACGTTATATACTCCAGCCTCTTCATTTTTTATTTTTAAATTTTTGTTGATTAAAAAAAATATTAGTTATCCCTAAACATGGGCTTCCCATCTCACCCATCTGGTTATATCCCCTAGCAACAAAGAAGGAAATAATCAACACAAACAAACAAGTTAAGCAAAACCATCAGCTCTCTCTGATTATATGTACTATGTTCCACATATATAAATTTCCCACCTCTCCAATAAATGCAAGGAAATGCATTTCTTCATTTCTTCTCCTAGACCAATATTGGTTGAGGTAATTGCACATCATTCAGTTTCATTTTATTTTTGCATTCCTTTACATCCAAACTCACTCATTTTACAAATGAGTAGAGTCCAAAAGAAGTAAAACAATGTATCCAAGATCTAACATGTGGAAAGTAGCAAAGCCAAGATTCAAACCCAAGTCTACTAACTCCAAATCCACTTTTCTTCCCACTATCACACTGCCTCAAAATTCTATGGGTAACTCTTTTAGAAGAAACTAAATGTCAGGTATATGTTCCATCCAAATTTGCAACCAGAGATACCTGGATTAGCACTGTAATTTTCCTATTTATCTTTTATGTTTAATATACATGATAGTAATTGTGATACAATCTTAAAAAATGACTGATAACATGGATTTCTATTGTGACTTTGAATGACAAATTTTAATACCTCTCAGTTTCTGTTACTCAGAGAAAAGCATTTTCTATTTTGATTTAGAATATTTCTTTCACTATATATGATGATCAAATGCATGGCAAAAAAATCAATTTACCACTTTCCTCATTCTAGCTAAATGTTTCTCCCATGTCACTTGCCCTGTCCTAACAGCTTTAAAACAACCCATTTATCTTGAAACTCAGATAAATTGACACTCTGCTGCTGCTATGTGTATACATGTGCATAGTGTGAAAGAATCAAAAATAACAGTGTCTAGCATTGGCAAATTTATAAATAGAATATTCACCATTATTTAAAATGAATTTAAAATATTAAAGGTAAATCTGTGACAAATGCCTTTACAATTTCACTAACATGGAGCAGTTCTCAAAGACATGAAAAATATTAGTGTGCAAAGAATCTCACTATCAATATTTAAAGAATAATAATGTAAGAAACCCATAATGTGTTCTGTTAACATCAGTATGATTTACATGTCTTCCCTTCTTTAGTGCAAATTAGATTTATCCTCACAAATTTACCATAATTCATTTATTTTTGGTTTTCAAAATTCACTTTTATAACATTTTAAGTTCTAAATTTTCCCCCTCCTTTTCCTTCCCCCTCCCCAAAACAGCATGCAATTTGATATAGGCTATATGTGTACAATCATAGATCATATTAAACCCATTTCCACATTAGTCATATTGTGAAGAAGAATCAGAACCAAAGGAGAAAATCACAAGAAAGAAAATAAAGAGAGAGAAAATAGTGTGCTTTGATCTGCATTCAGACTCCACAGTTCTTTCCCTGAATGTGGATAGCATTTTCTATCATGAGTCTTTTGGAATTGTCTTAGATCGTTGCATTTCTGAGAAGAGCTAAGTCTATCAAGTTGGTCATCACACAATGTAGCTTTTACAGTATACAGTGTTCTCTGGATTCTGTTCACTGAGCATCAGTTCATGTAAATCTTTCAAGGTTTTTCTGAAGTCTGCCTGGTCATCATTTCTTAAGGAACATTTGTATTCCATTACATTCGTATACCACAACTTGTTCAGCCATTCCCCAGCTGATTGGCATCCCCTCAATTTCCAATTCTTGGCCACCACAAAAAGAGTTGCTATAGGTATTTTTGTGCATGTAGATCATTTTTCCCATTTTTATGATCTCTTTGGGATACAGAACTTCCAGTACTATTGATAGGTCAAAGGGTATACACAACCTGATAGCCGTTTGAGCATAGTTCTAAATTGCTCTCCAGGATAATTTACCATAATTTTAATCTGTTCTTTCAGGGAAAAGAAATTACATCTTAAACTGTCATAAGACATTAACATAACATTATTAGTTACAAACAAAATCCTTCATATAATTTTAATATTTAAATAAAAGTTAATACAATATTCAATGTATTTGCCCTCCAAGTATGTACAGGAAGAATAGTATCTCAGTCTCTATTAAAGGCTTTCCTGTATCACCTATAGCACACCCCAATTATTTCCAGACTATTAGAATCTATTTGGATTCACCTTCAATTCCAGCCACTGCTCTGAGTACTCGCTTCTAAATCTCTTTTCTGTGACCAATATTATCATCATAAAAATAACTAAAGGGGTAAATTAATAAACAAATAATGAATGGATAAGGTAATTTACTCAAAATACAAAAACTCAGTACTCAAACAGGAAATTATCTGTGGTCACATCATTTCAGATGTTCCCTCCAATGACACAGATGGCCATTCTGTGTAACTTTTGTCCATGTTCATGGCTTATCCATGTAATAGTTCACCAGAGAGAACTCACTGAATATGATGGAGGCCTTTCTCTGGTGGTCCACCTGTCATCCTTCATCCTCGCCACAGTACCCAGTTATGTTATCTTCCTGTCATATACATCCCTGATGACATCTTTTATTCCTTTTCTTCTTCCAAGTTCTGCACTCATTATATATTTAGCCTACTTTCATCTATCATGTACCTCTCCATTGCCCTGAAGATGATATTCATTTTAAATATTTCAGATATTGTCTCATTCTTTATCTAGCAGCTGTACAAAAACGGTAATGAAATGTGGATATAAAAAATAAATAGATGGGCTTATGTTTGCCTAAGAAGTTTGATGTCATTAAAGAGGCTTTGTAATTTTTAAAGAAGGCAATTCAGATGCTATTTTCCTCCTGTTTAATTCTGAGCCTGATTCACTGTCCATTTTAACTTTCTGTGCACAAACATGCATAGACATTTGTGTGCATATATATATATATAGTATATCATGTATGTGCACTTTACATGTGTGTATATATATCTGTGTATATATTAATGCATGTTTATATATGCATATACATAGACATTGATGGACAATAGGTTTTCTGTCTCATTGCATGTCATGGTCTCATGCGTAGGCATTCTTGGCCTTTTCCATGTGAATGCTCTAAGTTCTTTAGTGACTTAAATCTCTTCCAGGAGGCTCAACAGTGCCCCAGCACTTCATGAAACAAACATATGGCATCCCCACAAAGGAACATCTGGAAGACCTTGCCATTTACAGAAAATGTCTGTTGAACTTAGACTCTATAGAGGACGTCTAGTATCAAAATACAAGTACCCTTGGGATCAAGATGTATACATCTTGATTTTTTGTCACCAAATATTTATGATAAAAGAGTTATTGAACTGATTATTTCTGTTGCTACATCTTTTAAGGAAACTTGAATGGGTTTGATATATACATGAGAGCTACCTTATTTTTTTTAAGCAGTTGTTAAGATGGTGTTTTGCTCTACCCAATCAAATTGTTTTATTTTCCTCTTTTACAATTATTTGAGTGTTTTAGTAAATAATGAGTGATCTATTGCTTTTATATTTTCCAATGTACCATTCATCACCACTCGTTCATCCTCTTCCTCCTCATTTTCTTCCTCTCCCCTCTTTGCAGAGAGCCACAAGTAATAGCAAAGAACAAAAAAGATAGTTCAGCAAAATTAACAAATACTTTTTTAAAAGTCCAAAATTATTTGTACCTTATGAACCCATTCTTCTCTCTCCTCAAGTTTCACATGTGCAAAAAGGAAAGGGAAGTGCACTTTGTTGTCATTGCTCTTATTGTTCTTCCCATGCCTATTACAGTACTCATTGTGCCTTTGTATAGTTTTCCTGGTTCTGCTTACTACACCTTGCATTCATTCATGTGTTTTCTCATGGCCTCTCAAATCTTCATATTAATAATTCCTTATACTGTAATAAAATCACTTTTACTCATGTATTATTTAGTTTAAATGTTCCCATCAATGTGTATGTACTTTCTTTTCAGTTCTTCATTGCTATAAAAAGGGCTACTGTAAATATATTGATGTAAATGGGACCTTTTGTTTTACCACTGAAGAATACTTATTTACCAAATGAGTTTTTCTGAATGTGTGTGTATGTTTGTATGTGGGGGCACCCATGTGTTACATACAAATATGCCTCAAAACCAGGAATACATCTAGACTCTAGACTTGTCTCTGGCATATATTGGATATAAGTCTCTAGGAAAGTCACTTACTCTCTTAGTGCTTTAAGAAAATCTGTAAATCTATAATTTACAGAAATTATCTAAATAGGTAAAAGGAATTTTTGCTTCCAGGAATTTCCTATACAAATGAAATCATAGGTCCATTCCATATGGATGTATGAGCACACGCATGTGTATATGCATGCATATATGTATATTTTCAAAATGAATATGTATATATACACAAATGCATATGTATATATATACATACATACATATGTATATATCTCAAAACTTCACTTAGACATTTTTAAAACTATACAAATATGTACATATGTGCATATATGCATATGTATGTGTTTTAGTACAAATCAATATCAAATTTAGCTCATAATTAAGTGGGATGGATGAAAAGAGTGAACTGAATTGCCTTCAGGAAATTGCAAAGCTCTTTTAATAACCCAAAACTTCTCTCAGAAACAAAGACTTGTCTTTTAACATCACCATTCTATCGGTGCTATTAAGTGACCATGAAACACAACAATCTAAGATGAATTGAAAGGAAGTATCACACAGATAACAATGGAGAAGCAAATGCTGTTAAGCAAACTGCAACATAAAGAAAGAAGGTACTTTGATGGGGGTACAAAAAAGAGAGAGCAAAAAATGGCATCAGGGATGTAAGATCCTGTAAGATTTTTAAAAACATGGGCTGGTCACATGGTGGGGACAAGACATAAGGTGAGGACAGTTCAAGTACTCCAATTGTATCCCCACAATCTAGAGAAAAGAAAGGCAGACAACAAATATATTAGATGGCTCTCAAAATGACAAAACTATGTGAAGACATGGAAAAGAATCGCAAAGAATAAATATGCAAGTTGCTGTTAAGTCATTTCACTCATTCATGACTCTTTGTGAACCCATTTGGAGTTTTCTAGGCAAAGAAACAGGAATGGTTTGTTCTTTCCTTCTCCAGGTCAACTTACAGAAGAGGAACTTAAGCAAGCAGGTTAAATGACTTGCCCAGAGTCAATACAACTAGAATCTAAGGTCAGATTTGAACTCAGTAAGATCGGTCTTCCTGAATTCAGGCCTAGTACTATATCCACTGCTTAGCTGCCCCTGGAATGGATGAATGAATTGTAATCTTTATTATAGAAAGAAAAGTCTAACTTGATGAAATCACTGATACACTTGAGTAATTGAGGAGTAAACTATACAATACTACCAAGTCAAAATTTAAAAATTCCTACCCAAACTGACTGACACCACAGAAATATCGAATATCTTTTGATATAACTTCCAATTCAATCCAACAAGCAATTATTAAATACTTTCTATGTCCAAGGTATTGTGTCATGCTATGGGGTTATACATATATGCATAAAATATGTTTAATATTATATATTATAGATCTATATTGTATTGCATATATTATATTTGTGTATACATATATATGTAAATGTATATATATTCATATAAACACACACATATATTTGATATTTTGTCATATTTTTATCTTCTGGGGAGAGCAGAAAAAAAAATCCAGGAGTTATAATACTGACTTCTGATTCTTTACATTATCATATTGAGTATTTCTGCTTTTGTAGTTACAGCTATAGAGTAAGGGAGGGTCACAGCTTTGTGTAATTAGGTCTTTCAAAACTTGTGCTTTCTCAAATACCATGAGTCAGCATAACAGGCAATAAGCTAAACTGGAGGGGAAAATGGTCAAAATCTAAATAGGCCAGGAGTTTACACTGCAAAGATGAGCTCTGGTTCTTTTTGCTGATCTGTTCCTTTAAGGTCTATGTTTAATCTGCCACATGGATAAAAGTCGCAAACGCTGAGGTTGTTTCATTTAGGAAAGAGTTGATGAAATCTAAAAATATTTTTTCTCTGATTTTTTTCTGTATCTTCATTTTCATTGATCCTTAAGAGTTTCCACAGAGCCATTGTTTTCAGAACTCATACAATCATAGATTTAGAAATGGAAGAGGCCCTACAGGATATCTAGTCTAGTTCACTCAATTTCACAGAAGAAACTGAGGAATAGAGAAATTAAGTGACTTGATTAAGGTTACATTGCTAGTCAGTGAATAAGGCATGATTTAAAATCAGGCATTAGATTTGAAAATTGCAAGTACAGTTTTTTTTAAAGGGTTTTATAGTTTTCTATAGTTTTTCAAAAAAAAAATAAGCAATGAGAAATGTAACCTAAAGAATGTAACCTAATGAATCCTCTTTTTAGATTGTGTGGTGTACATGGAAATGTTCTTTTTATGTATTAAATTCAAAATAATTTTTTTTAAAGGAGGGGCAGGGTAGGACTCGATTCTCTGTTGTATTATTATTTCATAGGGAATCTATAATCATTTTGGACTCTGTTGGACATAGTAAACACTTTTGACTAGTGTACACCTCTCTGGTTTTTGCCTGGCCTGTGATAATAAGAGGTCACCAAACAAAATTATCTTTATCATTAAAAATTTTAAATTGCATGATTTTTTGCATATTCATGGGAGATGCCTCTCTTTTGGGGTGAAGCCTTTAAGGCTGTGTTTTATTCTACTGCTTCAAAAGTTTTGTTTTGTTTTTAATAGTCAATAAATGAAAAGCACTGTAGTATATTTGGTATATTATATCCTTTTTTCAATCACTTGTTTGTAAATATTTGGTATATAGTGGATTATCATTCATATAAATATGTTTGTTTTCTTCTCGAGGATGCTTCAAGGCACCTGTATATTTTTCTCAAAAAAATTTCTATACAAGATAAAATAGGTAAAAGGTTTAGTAATAATTGATATTCTCATTTCCCCTGCCTTTGGTGGGGGACAGATAGGAGGTGAGCAATAAAAAGCCCAATTATTTTTTCCATCTTTAGTATCTTCCTGTCTTTCAGGTGCCTTGAAAATGTCCTCAAAATTGTATTACCTCCTGCATGAACATCATCTTGGTTCAAACCATCTGCTTTTACTTTATTTGCTTACTTCCATGGTGTCATTTCTCAGTTTTACCACATTTGGGACTACAATATTCTAGGCTAAATATATTGGTCCCTCTATCCTTGAGGGTGAAAGAGTTTGTTATAAAAATATGCGTGGATCTCTTTTTAATCTTTTGGTTTTTTGTGTTTGTTGTCCATTTTCCAATTTTATCCTTAAGCACCCTTGGAATGACTTTGTTTAGTTGGATCTCTAGTCAATATTTCAGCTGATTTTCACAGTTTAAACTTCCTTAGGAACTAATAGTGATCAGTGTTAATGTCTAGTCCATCATAAGTTATACAATTTCAATATCAAAAACTAGTTTACATATTTGGAGTTTTTAAAATTGAAAAACACATCTTTTTCTCACTTTTATTCTTCTAACTTGATTTGAATTTTAATCTTTACCCTGACAAATTCGTGTGACCTATCAGTTCAGTAATAAATCTTTTCCTGTTTCTAATGGTATAATCAATACCATCTGTTGTTATATTATCTGGCATTCCCTATTCAGTCTCTTCCAATTCTTTTCTCAAAGGAAATACTCCTTATGTTTCTTACTCTTGAAACACATTTTCCAATGTACCTAATTCTGTCCTCTCCTATGTCCATGTTACACTGAAATTGCTGTGACAAAGTATGTATTCATTTATTTTGGAGGACCTAATCATATTCTTCAGAGAGTTACTCTGTCTTTTTTTTTTATTTCTGTTGAGTTTTTTTTTTGTTGTTGCTATTGTTTTTGCCAAAAAAAAAAAATTGGTGAATATACCGCTACTATTTCCATCTATTTTTTGTTTTTGTTTTTTGTTTTTGTTTTGGGTTTTGATTTTGGTTGGACAAAAACTCATTATGGATTTATCAATAGGAATTAACCAATTGTCTGATGAAATTCTCATTGTTGTTACCTTTTCACCCACTGTAAATCCAACTCTGACAAAGTCTTCCTTTTCCCCTAAAAATAAAACCTTTGAACAATCCTTCTAGTTGGCTGTTACTTTGTCAAGAATTTTTAAAATGCTAATAAGGCATGCTGTCTACCCTCAAGGTTATAATCTAATAGAAGATATTAAGGGGGGTATGTTTAATGGATGTGTTCATGAGAGATCTCTTGTAAAAAATAAAAATAGTTGAGTAAAATTAAAAATAAAGTGACCTTATGTGGAAGTATTTGCAACATTTCACATCTGTAGAACTCGTCTCTCTACTTTTAAAAATTAATGGAAAGGGGACAAAGTCAAGATGGCAGTGGAGAAGCAAAAGAATTCTGGAAGCTCCCCCCATAACTGCCTCAAACACCTATAAAATATGACTCTAAACAAATTTTAGAGCTCCAGAACTCATAAAATGACAGAGAAATAAGGCTCCCGTTGAAAGCAACCTGGCAGGCAGACGGAAAGGGTCCATCTCAGCATGCTGGGAGATAAGACCAGCCCCACACAAACCAGAGACTGTAGCCCCAGGGTGGCCAGGACAAGCCACGGCTGGAGCTTTCAGGAGAGTGGATCACTAGCAGCTGTGGCAGTTTCCAGAATTAAAAACCCATAAGAAACAAGGACAAAGTGAAAGGTCAGTGGAACTCAGCTAAATTTGGGGAAAAAGAGTGGGTCCAGCTGTCTACTACCATAGCAAGAAAGCAGATGAAGCAGTGCCCCTGCAGCTGCCTCCAGGTGGCTGCTTCAGATCTCATGGCTTGCAGATCACAAAGGGGCCAAGCAATCATTCAGAGGCTAAGTGCTCTTGCCTTAACCTGCCTGGATCAGGATCATACTCTTGAGTGGTGGTCTTGAGGTGCATGACAAGTGAGCCAAAGCTGGTGGGGGCTGCAGAGACAGCAGCCCCCAATAGCTCTGGCAACTGTAAAAACCCCAAAAATTTGGCACAAAGCTCTACCCTCTGAAAACAGAGTTCTACTGAGCCCAAATGTCAAGTAATTGACTGGCAACAGGAGCAGGCAAAGGAAGCAAAGCAAGTACAGCCATCCAACTTTAGATTCCTTATGTAGGGACAAAAAGGATCGAAGCATGGAACAGGAGGACAACACAGTCAGAACTCCTGCACTAAAAGCTTCCAAGAAAAATGTAAACTGAGTACAGGCCACAGAGGAGCTTAAGAAGAATTTTGAAAACCAAATAAGAGAAGTGGAGAAAAAATTGGGAAGAAAAATTAGAATGATGCAAAAAAATCATGAAAAGAGAGTCAACAACCTGACTGAAGAAAATAGCACCTTAAAAACAGATTAACTCAAATGGCAAAAGAGGCCCAGAAAGCCGATGAAAAGAAGAATGCCTTAAAAAGCTGAATTTGCCAGATGGAAAAAGAATCTCAAAAGTTTTCTGAATAAAATAATTCCTTCAGAAGTAGAGCGAAGCAAATGGAAGCAAATGACTTTATGAGAAATCAAGATACTATTAAACAGATTCAAGCAAATAAAAAAAATAGAAGGCAATGTGAACTATTTCATTGAAAAAAACCACTGACCTGGAAAATAGATCCAGGAGAGACAATTTAAAAATTATTGGACTACCTGAAAGCCATGATCAGAAAAAGAACCTAGAAATCATCCTTCAAGAAATTTTCAAAGAAAATTGCCCTGATATTTTAGAACCAGAGGGCAAAATAGAACTTGAAAGAATTCACTGATCACCTCTTGAAAAAGATCACAAAAAGAAAACTCTGAGGAATGTTATAGCTAGGTTCCAGAGTTCCCAGACCAATGAGAAAATATTACAAGCTGCCAAGAAGAAACAATTTGAATACTGTGGAAACACAATCAGTATAACCCAGGATCTAGCAGCTTCTACATTAAGGGATCAAAGGGGCTGGAATATGATATCCCAGAGATCAAGGGAGCTAGAATTAAAACCAAGAATTATGTGCACTGCAAAACTGAATATAATGTCCCAGGGGAAAATATGGTCATTCAGTGAGGTGGAGGACTTTCAAGTATGCTTGAGGAAAAAAACAGAACTCAATAGAAAATTTGACATTCGAATACAAGAAGCATGAGAAGGCAAACATGGAAAAGAATTCATAAGGAACTTATCAGAGTTGGACTATTTACATGCCAACATGGAAAAATGATAATTGTAACTTATGAAACTTTTCTCAGTATGAGGATAGGTGAAGGAGATATAAATGTGTGTGTGTATACACATATGCATACATATACATATGTCTATGTAGGAGGGTATATAAGTGTATGAAAATAAATGTGAGTCTGTGTATATATGTGTACATACACAGAGGGCACAGGATCAATTAAATAGCAAGGGATGATATTTTAAAAGGTGATATTGAGAGATGAAAGAGGAATAAAATGAGAGGAGACAGGGAGAGCCAGAATGGGGTTAATCATCTCATATAAAAGAGGCAAGGGCTAACTGTTACAATGTAAGGAAAGAACAGGAAAGCAAAAGGGAATGGATCAACATTATTCTCATTGAATGTGGCTTAGGGAAGGAATGACATACACTCTAAATTGGGTATCTTGCCATACAGGAGAGTAGGGA
This sequence comes from Pseudochirops corinnae, assembly GCA_028646515.1. Lineage (NCBI taxonomy): Eukaryota > Metazoa > Chordata > Mammalia > Diprotodontia > Pseudocheiridae > Pseudochirops > Pseudochirops corinnae. Next base: position 12,471 of record JAQQSV010012412.1, read on the forward strand.
GCAAGGAGGTGAGAGGGGGGATGATGGAGGGGAAGACAGGTTGAGGGGGGTAGGGTTGTTAGAAACACACACTTCTGTAAAGGGACAAGAACAAATTAGAGAATAGAACAAGTGGGGGTGGGATAGGAAGGAGGGAAATATAGTCAGTCTTTCATAATATGTCCATTGTGGAGATGTTCTACCTAACTACACATGAATGGCCTATATTGAATTACTTGTCTTTCCAGTGGTGGTGTGTGACAAGGGAGGAAAGGAAAGAATCTAGAATTTAAAATTCTAAAATCAAATGTTAAATATATA
>JAQQSV010012413.1:0-12770 GCA_028646515.1 Pseudochirops corinnae
ATCATTTGATCCTCACAACAAAGGAAATGCTATTATTACCCCCATTTTGCAGATGAGAAAACTGAGGTAGACAGAGGTTAAATTACTTTCCTAGGGTCACACAGCTGGTGAGTGGGTGAGGATGGATTTTGACTTAAGTCTTCCTGACTGGAAGACCAGAGCTCAATGCAAGTCTTACATGAACTCACTGACAAAAGCAAAACCAGAAAAAATATAGAGAATGACTAGAACAATGTAAATGAAAAGAATAACCATAGAAATCAAAACTGAATGCTTTGTAATTGTAGTGAACAAATGTGGCTCCAAAGGAGAGATGAGAAAACACATTTTTCTCCCCTTTTTACAAAGGTGAGAAAGATGGATGTGAGATTGCATATGTAGGGAAAGATTCAGTCAATGTGTTGAGTAGTTTTACTAAAAGACCTCTCTCTCTCTCTCTGTCTCTCTCTGTCTCTCTCTTTCCCCTTCCTCCTCTCCTTTTTATTCCTTGTTATAGGAGATGTCTCTGGATAGGGAAGGAAAGAGGGAAATGATGTAAAAACAAAAATAGGAAAGTGAACATCAATAGTAACTGTTTCTCTTTGGAACTGCAGCTTGATTTTTTTTTCTTTTTTAATTAAAGTGGCCATCCCTGAACTCACTTCTTAAAGAGGGCTATTCACCAAATGGGTGCTGCCTCACTCTAAGTGAGTACCTGAAAAGACCTTAGCCTAAAAGGGCCAGGGTCTCCCATTGCATGCTGGGTCATCTTCAGTCATATTGATGAATGTCTGGCCATGGGACCCAGATGGCTCTGGAGGAGAAAGTGAGGCTGGTGACCTCGCACAGCCCTCCCTCACTCAAATCCAAGTCAACTGCAAGACGTGTCATCATTTCCCTGATGCCATGGTCATCTTCAAAAATGAAAGATAAACACAACAATTAAATATTTTTATTTTCCATCCTTGATTGCTAACATGAAATATTCATGAAAAATTAGAAAAGTTTAGCTGTAGGATTAGTGAAAAGATCATCTCATCTACAGCCTTGGGTTAAAAAAAAAGGACCAGCCCTATCCAGCGTGTGGGCCCATCGATGACATAATTTGCATTGACTTCCAAAGAATATGATTCAATGTTTCTTCAAGGGACAAGAATATCAACTTTTGTTTGGGTCTTTTCTGGCTGGTGAGAAGATACTCCATGTTTTAAAAAGAAATATTTCCTGGAGTTTCTGATAATATACAATTGTCTTTAATGCCATCATCTGTTTCTATTCATTCATATTTACAGGGAAACTTTCTTGAAAGTTTCATCTGTGAAGAATGTGCATATAAACATTCCTTTCTTTTCTGAGCACTTTCTTATAAACTCTAATATCCTTAACAAAAAATAACAGCTGTCCAGTCTCCCTTTAGTAATAGGTTTCATTTCTCTCCCTCCACCCTCTTCATTGCTTTAGGCATTAAAGGTATTGACACAGATGAACATAGTTGAAAGATTGGTTTTCAAATGGAAAGCATGGTCCATTATATGGTTACCATTGTATCTGGCAGACGGAGCAGCCTGGGCTCATTCCTTCTGAACTGTTTCTTATCTAAGTTGTTTGGAATGTGAACAAAAAGTCGGAATAATTCATTTTATATTTGTTCCACTTTTCCCAGACAGCTCTCACCTTTAGTGAAAGCAAGCACAGCATCTTATTGACATGAAGTCTGTGCCCATGAAGCTCTTAACCAGAAACCTCCTGGAGGGGAATAGGGGGGTGTGAGTTGCCTGAACTTTGGCCCCAGCTACAGCTCCAGGGACCAAAAGACTAGAGCAGTCAGTGACTCAGAGGCAGCTGATGGGAATGATGCTTTAAAAAGACCTGAGGCTGTTGTGTATATAGTCAGTTCCTCTCCTCTTCTGCAAATGCCTTCTCAAGTTTCTCTTCTCTGATTAATTTCATAGCCACCCTTGATAATCATTTCAACTAGATCCCACTTGGGCACAATACCAGAGAAGATCTTGATGGATGATTTTGGATCATGGACTTATAGTTGAAAAGAACCTCAAAGGCCATCTAGTCCAATCCTCTCATTCCACAAATGAAGAAACTGACCCTTCCAGAGTAACTTACGTGTAGTAAATCTCCCAGGGCCACACAGCTGGTATGCATAGGAAGCTAGACTTGTACCTAGGTCTCCCTGACTCCAAGTCCATCCCTTTATCCACTACTGCCCAGATTGTGATATTGCCTCATTTCTAATTAATTAATTAGTTTAATTAATTAGTTTTAAATTTATCAGATAAAACAAGCTTTTCTATAACATTGTACAATAAAAAAGATGATTGCACATGAAATTGCAAATCTGTAATGTACAATTTGATAATCCTTTTAAATATATAATAAACTATCAGGTAAATTGTCTTATTTTAATTAATTAGATTAATTAGTTTTTTTTTTAATTTACAGGACAAAACAAGCATTTGTATAACATATTACAATAAAATAAAAGATGATAGCACATGAAACTGCAAATCTATAGTGTACAACCTGAAAATCCTTTTAAACATATAATAAATTAAATTTCCCCCTTTTTCTTCCCTCCCCCTTACATGATCTAAAATGTTTACAGCATTGTGGTGGCAAATTGCCTATTATTTGTAAAAGGAGTGAATAGATAGCCACATTGTAAAAGCAGCCATGTTTGAAGATAGGTTTGTGCAAACTAATTGTTCAACTTTGGGCAAGTCATTTTGTCTGTGGATTTCAGTTTTCATAACTGTCCACAGAGTCTTTTTGACAAGTGGTTTAAGATTTCCTTCTCTAGCAAATTGAGGCAAACAAGGGTCAAGTGACTTGCCCAGCATCACACAGCCAAGTGTCTGAGGCTGGATTAAAACTCAAATCTTCCTGACTCTACTGACCTATCAGCTATGCCTACCACCTGTCTTAGTACCTTCCCTTCTTGGCTATTTCTGACCCAATAGGACTTCACCATTTGTGACTAGAATATATCATTTTAATTAAACATATGGGTCAATCTAAATTTTCTGTATAAGACTATAGGTTTTTGAGGCGGCTAGGTGGCACAGTGAATAGAGCACCAGCCCTGGTGTCAGGAGAACCTGCGTTCAAATCCAGCCTCAGACACTAAACACTTACTAGCCATGTGACCTTGGGCAAGTCACTTAACTTCAATTTCCCTGCCTTCCCCCCTGCAAAAAAGAAAAAGAAAAGAAAATAGGTTTTCATCTAAATTCAGCATACTGGTCAACAAACTTCCTCAGCTCCACTGACAACTGCTTCAGCCAGTTAGCTAAACTAAGGAATAACAGCATACACAGCCGTGTATAAGTCAACTTCAATTTGAATGAAGGCCTTGGGTTTTGGGGGGTTCTTTAGGGGTTTTTTGCTTTTTGGAGGGGGAAGGCAGGGCAATTAGGGTTAAGTGACGTGCCCAAGGTCACATGGCTAGTTAAGTGTTAAGTGTCTTAGGCTGGATTTGAACTCAGGGCCTCCTGACTCCAGGGCTAGTGCTCTATTCACTGTGCCACCTAGCCACCCTGAAGGCTTCATTTTTTTAACCTTAAGAGTTATTCTTATACATTAAAATGTTTGATAAATATGGTAATGCCTCCTAATAAAGAAACTGCCAATATATCCTTCATCCCTGGCAGCTGAATGTCAGTGGATAGAGATGTAGATTTTGAGACAAGAAAACTTTGGTCCAGTTCTCACCTCAGACCCTTACTAGCTGTGAGACCTGGGCTAATCACTTTACCTCATTTTCCTCATCTGTAAAAATAGGGAAAATAATAACATTTCATAGGTTTGTCAGAGAGGCTGGAACGAGACAGTGACGTAAAGTACTTTGCATGTGTGAGTGTGTGTGTGTGTGTGTGTGTGTATATACATATATATATGTATGTATATATATATATATATGTATATGTATATATATAAAGACTAACTACTGCTGTTGTTATTCCCCAGCCTTCTTTTTCTCTCTCTTTCGAGACACTGTGACTGCTGTTGCACTTTCATGTACTTCAGATTTTCCAAAGGCTTGGGGAAGGGGGTGTGTAATTTATGTTAAAAGAAACATTGGCCTTCAAAGCCATTATTTTATGTTACATCAATAATTTACTCGATGCAGACATACAGTGCTGAATTATGCATTCCTAAACACAAAATCTTGCATGCAGTGTAAACAGTTCAGGAATACAGAAGTGAGGGGCAGTTGCTACCAACCAAGAATTCCTCTCCCTGAGAGCTTTAAAAGAATCAAAGAATCCTTCTCCAGAGTAAATGGAACATTGATCTTTGATCTAGAAGGCTTAGCATAGTGTTTAGTACACTGCAAGGGCTTAATAAACGCTTATTGATTCAGAACAGATCTCAAGATCTGGTTCAGGTGTTTTCTTCCATCTGATAAAGAAAATTATTGTTCCCATTTTAGAGATGAGGGCCTATAAAATATCACACAGTCAGTGAGTTTCACCTGAGAAATTGAGACCTGAGGCTCCTGCTTGTTCAGTGCTATCCCATACTCTATACTCAACCAGACCTACTAAGACCCAGTACTTCTTGGATCACCCACATGGTCTGATCTGAGGGTGCAAAAAGGTCCTCTTCCCACCCCCTCCCAAAAAATGTTTTTTCTTCTCTAATATTGCCAGGTATCTGAGACCCCTCTATTTTACTCACCAGTTAAAGCTTTTTTTATTTTTTTGTATAGATCTTATCAAGATCATTATCCACATTTACAATGCAATTGTTTAGGTTATCAGATAAGCTATCTAATCAGTAAATTAGAGTACAATGGAACTGGGCTAGGAGTCAGGAGACACCTCCCACTCCCCCTCCCAACCCCAGCTCTACCATTAAGTTGCAATGTGACTTCCAGTAAGTCACTTCACCTAGGTCTCATTTTCCTCGTCTGTAAAGTGAAAGGTCTAGATTAGAATTCAGGGGTGGGGAACCTGTGTCCTCAAGGCCACATGTGGCCCCTAGGTCCTCAAGTGCAGCCATTTGACTGAATCTAACAAATTAATTATTTGTTTAATTAGCAAAAGGATTTGTTCTGCAAAACTTGGTCACACTGGAAGACCTAGAGGGCCACATATGGCCTCAAGGCCACAGTTTCCCCACCCCTGCATCATCTGCAGGGTCTCTTTCACATCTATCAGCTCAAAGACATAGGCCAGGTGAGTTCCAAAGAAGATGCTGGGGTCTAGAAATACCACGTGGGCATTAAGCTGTGAGGTACCCCTAGTTCACGCAGGACAGTGATCCACCCATCCTTGTTAATGTTTCTGATCTCCTTTACTGCTGGAAAGTTTGTAATCAGGTTATTGCCACCAGAGGACTGACATCTTTCGTGCTAACTGGAAAATACAGCTTTGTAACTGGATTAAAAACTGCTGTGAGACAGTGATCCAGAGCTGTGTCTAGGAGTGTTAGCCAAGTCGTTCTTTCATTAGACTGCATTACGTGCTCAGGGTACCACTTGTGGCATGGATAAATGACAGGCTGCTTTCCAATAGCCAGACACAGTTTTATTCGTATTAATGCTTGTAATAGTAAGCAATAAATAATAATCCCTTTGCAGGGAGTTTACTTAGCACACTACTTCAATTAAAATAGGAAAAGACTAAAACTCTCAAAGGCCAATCCTTAGCCTTTCCTTCAAGGAAGGAAATCAGAAGCCTTTTGATTTTCTGACAAATTTTTTTTTTTAATCGACCAAAAAAGGTAAAAGATGGGTGTCAAGGAAACTAAGTAGGAGGGTGGAAAGGGATAGGGAGAAAGTTTATGTGGTCTTCCAGGTCCATGAGGCTAAGAAATCAAGGTTGGGGAGACCCTCAAATTCAATTATCTAAGTAAAGAGGGGAGAAAATCTGTTAGCCTTTGGGGAACACATGACAGTAAAGTGAGCAAGAGATCCAGAAACTGGCAGCGGGTACATTTTGTTTCCAAAGTGTCATCCATGGAGCTCCTGTAAACACTGGGAGATGGGTCATTATACTTAAGCTTGATTTTAGTGAAGCGATAGCAGATTCTCCTATTCTAGGCAGGACTTCTGTGTCAGGATAATTAAATCAAAATGACATACCTACTGTTTCTTTCTGATTTGCTCCTTTTAATGAAAGGAATTTCACTAATGCTCTCCATTTCCTGAGCTGTTCAGCCCCAGTTGTCTTCCCACATTAAATACTGCGGTTCGTGTCTTTAAAGAGACATGTAGAAACGTCAGCCCTCCGTTAACAATCAGAGCACTGTTCACAGAAAAGGAGACAGGCTTAGACAAGACAAAGTGGGTATGGTATTTTTTTCTTCTTCAGAGAAAAATAAACTATTTGGATCAATCATGGGAAGAGACTGCAACTGTCCTCCAAGGGAGGAGGAAAGCCAAACAGGAAAATGGTCAACATTTGGTCTTTTTGTAAGAAGAACAACATTTGAGAAAAGGCAACTCAAGATCTGGGCAAGTTGAGCTGGAGTAGGTGAAAAAGATAATTGGCAAAAAGACTGGAGAATGGCTGTTGTTCCCCAGCAGCCTTGTCCGGGAGAGGAAGCACGAAGTCATGTAGTATGACCAGCACAGGGGAGGCAGAAAGATCATCCCACAAAAAAGATGAGGAGGGAAGAAGGGACTCTGGACAAACCATTCTCGTTCTTGTTAGAGTACTATTTGTTCATTTGTTCATTCATTTCTTTAGGGGGGGTCCGAGCTGTAACTTCACCAATCTAAGGGATTCCTGGCGAGGAGATGGCCTCAACTGTTCTGCAATTTATAACCTTAGAACATTTCCTGAGTATAACAAAGACGTTCAATGTCAGAGACAAGACTTGAAAGCAGGTCTTTTTGACTCAGAGCCAATTCTCAGTTCACTATGTTATACTAAGTTTCTCATTTTTCTTACATTTCTTATCTACTGTTCTTAAATTTCCTTATCTCATATTTTCCAAAAGATCATCCTCTTTCTTAATTAGACATATAGTTGATATTGGACACTTCGAAGGGTCTTGTGCAAAGGGACTCGAGTGGAAATATTGATCCATTCAATCATTTACTATCTAAATACTTTCCTGGCTGAGCATTGCAATGTCCTCAGTCTAGTGCAGGGGTGGGGAACCTGCAGCCTCGAGGCCACACAAGCCTCTCCAAGTCCTCAAGTACAGCCCTTTGACTGAATCTAAATTTCAGAAGAAAAATCCTTGTCAAAGGGCCACACTCAAGGACTTAGAGGGCTACAGGTTCCTCGCCCCTAGTCTATTGTAGGACTCGTTCTTTTCATGATTTGGGGGCCTAACTGCTAGACTTTCAACCCAAAAGTTAATGGCCTACTCCTGATTCTAACAGATACTTCAGTCATAGTGACTTCAGTCATTCAAATCACACACAAGTGGTATGTGGATCTATCCCTACAGCAGGGAAACTCTAGGCCCTAGGGGAAATTCAGTCTTAAAATTAGCAGACAAAGTTTAAGCTTCATTTTTCATGTCTTCCTTGTTGTATGACCTGGACAATTCACTTTAGCTTCTTCTGATCCTCAACTATTTCATCTGTAAAACTGAGATGATAATGTGTATGGCATCCACTTCACAAAGCTGTTATGAGGAAAGCATTTTGTAAATATCCAATGGAGTTTGGATTTTTTTTTCCTAAGAGCATGGAGGAAATTCAAGTGTGGGAACTCCCTTCACCACTCAAAGATCTCTGCATAGCAGATAAGTCCAGGGAGTTCATTTCCTGGGGTACATAAGAGTTAATTTAATTTATCTAGGCTCACACAGCTAGAATGTGACACAAAGGATGGATTTGAATTCAACTCTTTCTGACTCTAATACCAGCACTCTATTTCTTCTGCCATTACTGAATTTTTTTAAAGAACTTTGAAATTATACGAGCATCTTCTATAACAATGTCCTTCCAATAACTTGTAATTATCACTACTTTCCCTCAAAACCTATATCCTACTGAGGAAAAGAGGGAAATTGATGATGTCCTGGACATTCCTGGCAGGTAGACTTCTTACCCTCATGATTTGGTTTATGTAGATATTATGTCAATGGAAATAAAGTGGCAGAAACAAAAGCACGTTCTATCTCAGGAGAGGAAGAGTAACAATAATATTTCATCATTATCTCCCCCCCCAAAAGCTACAGTTTGATTAACCAAAAAGTTCAAAACAGAGAATAAAGGCCAAAAAAATATGCCGATAGTTCAGAAGCATAAAAGAGGCATTCTGAGTTCCAGAAGGCAAAGTGAAATGATTGATTACAGTCTCCGAGAGGCCTGGTTACCATCAAATGCGATTATATATGTAAAGTACTTTGTAACTATAGAGCCCTAAGAAATGGAAGTTATTATTCAGAAAACCAAGTGGTAACTGGGATAATGACACCTCATTTTACAAGAACTTCTGGGAAAACAGGAAAGTAGTTTGGCAGCAATTAGGTTTAGATCAGCATCTTATAATAAATGCTAAGTACAAAATCAGTATACAGCCTAATGTAAATCATTTTTAAAATTAGAGCAGACTAGAAATATTTTTTTTCAAAATCACTGTATTTTAAGGGAGAAGTCTTAATCAAGTAAGAAATAAAGGTGATAATAAAAATACAAAATAGACCATTCAATTGCATCAAATTTTTAAAATCTTTCCAGGAACAAAATCAATGTGTATAAGATAAGAAAAGCAATTATTACATGAAAAAAGACTTTTGCATAAAATATCACTAATTAAAGCCTCAAATCCAAGATCTGTAGGGAACTTACACAAATATGATCACAGGATGTGAACAATCTTTGTCAAAAATGTCTTTTGTCCTTACATCACAGTCATTTCTTAAAAAACAAAACACCTTTTATCCACCACCCTCTTAATTTAATTTTCCTTTATGAGAAATAATTAAACAAACACATCTGTAAATGTTTATAAAATTATCCCCTAGTAGTCCACCACCTCTCTCCTATGAAGAGGGAAGCACATTTCATTGCTTCTACTCTGGGGCCATTAGTACTTACTTTTTAGTTACTCAGTTTGACTTTCTTTAGTGAGAGTTTCATTTACATTATTATAATCATTGTATATATCATTCTTCTGGTACTGCTTTTATATTCTGTATTGGTTTTTATAAATTTTCCCAAGTTTCCCTGGATTCCACATATTTGTTGTTTAACTGCAAAATAATATTTCATGAGATTCACATAAGAGAGGAGTTTTTTAGTCATTTCCCAATTGATGGCACCTCCTTGGTTTTCAGTTCTTTGCTACAACTTTTTAAACAGTTTTCAAATGGAGAATTATACGCCATTAACAAGCAAATTAAAAGACACTAGAAATCACTAATTGCAAGAGATTACAAACTGAAATAGCTCTGAGGTTTGACCTCAAACCCAACCCATTAGAAGGAAATGACACAAAAGAAAGAAAAGAAAGAAGGAAAGGAAGGAAGGAAGGAAAGAGAAAGGAAGGAAAGAAGGAAAGAAGGAAGGAAGGAAGGAAAGAAAGAAGGAAGGAAAAAAAGAAGAGCCAGTGTAGGAGGTCTCTGGGATGAAAGGCACACTATTTGTAAAGCTGTGAATTGGCCCAACCAGTCTGGAAAACGAGAAAAATCACTTAAGCTATTTCTAACACTTTTAACTAGAGATCCAACTAATAGGCATATGCCCCAAAGAGATTTTTAAAAAATATTCCAAGCAAAAAGGATAAAAATGTCTGATATATGCCAAACTATTCATAACAGCATTTTTATGGTAGTAAAGACTTGAAACAAAGTGGGTGCCCCTTGATTGGAATATTGTGGTGCATTGAGAATAACAATGAATATGAGGAATTCAAAGAAGCCTGGGAAAGCTGGTTTGAACAGATTCAGAGTGAAATAAGCCAAATAGCAGAATGATTGTAATAATATAAATGAAAAGAACATTAAAAGGAAGTCAGACTCTGTCAAGACTAGTCTTCATCCTAAAGAATAGGTAATAAATTTCTCTCTTCACATAATAAAAACAAGGGAAAACAGGGGCAGATAGTATGCTTCTACTATAGTCAGTTTTGGTCACTTTGGTGATTTTTGCTTAATTGTTTATTTTTTTCTTTTTATTACAAGTGAAGCATCAATTCCATGTTAGGGATAGGAGAATATGTCCAAAAATTACTTTAATGCAGAAAGAATGGTATCACTTAAACTTGTTTTTTAAAGATTTTTTTAATAAGCAAAAGGGTAAAGAGAGATGATTGCAAAGAGCAGACAATAATGTAAAATCTAATTTAATTCAGGAAATTGGAATTATTTCCAAGTAAATTATCCAGAATCATCCAGCCAAATGCTGGCTGGAATATGTATCACATTCAAAGTAAGATGAAAAACTTTATGTTAAAAATATAGAGAGCATTTGATGTACGTATGTGCATGTATATGTATATTTTCTTTCCAGTGGAACATTCTCTTGATCCTAACCATGCCAACAGAATTTTTCCCACAAGGAAGGAACTACTGGATTTCTGTTTGTTATATTACTTTTTTTACCTAACACTTAAGCAGATTGTGATGCTATGAAATCTATGGTTTATTCTCAGACCTCAATATGACAAAAATCCATTAATTCATCAGCCATGCATAGCACAATTTTTCCATATCTTAGTAGACCTCTTCACAGAGACTATCTTATATGGCTTAAAAAATCCATTCATTACTTGATGACAAGTCTTTTGGCAAGGAGTCCTTCTAAACTTAACCAGGCCAAGAGGCAGCATGGAACAGTGCAAAGAGGGGATATTTGGAATCAGAGAGCATGGGTTCCAATTTTGACTCCACCACTTACTTTCCATACGATCCTAAGCAAGTCACTTAGTTTCTTTGGCCCTAATTTTCCTCATCTGCAAAATGAAGGTGTTAGAGTAGATGACTTCCAAGGGAATTTCCAGTACTATTCTCATTTGAACACATAGTCCTTGGACAACACTCATCCTAGATGCAATGCCTTCCCAGGTGGACAGGACTTGCTAGGGGCACTCCACTGACCCTGTCTTCCTCATCTGTAAAGTGGGGATAACGATAATAGCACCTACCTGGTAAGGTTATTTTGAGGATCAAATGAAATGATATGTGTATTTTGGAAACATTAAACATAATTTAAAATTAAAGTAAACTTTGTAAACCTTTGTTGTAAACATTTATTTATTTATTTATACAGCAGCCACGAGTCCCAGTTTAAATGAGATATTGGAAGAGGACTTCCAAAAAAGGTAGTTAACCCTAAGCTGAGAGAAAATTCAAGTGGCAAAATAAAAGTCATAAAGTACATCTGCTTTTCTAATTTAAAAAAAAAAACTTGCAACATTCCGTTTTCTGTAGCTGGGAATCTATGAAATGGTTTTGTTTAGTTAAAAAAAAAAGTAGAAAATGAAGGAAACTGTGAAATCATAAGGAAAGAATGCTGTTGTTTAATTGTGAATCTTCTTAATGGAGATCAAGGATGCTTTATTTCTCAAGGATTTGCCTGACTCTTTTTTTGCCCCCAGAGAACTACCATGACTGGGTTTTTATGTATCAATTTGCCTCCTTCTGGATATTGTCTCCTGATTCTTGTAAGAATTTCCCTTCTCATAATCAACCTCTAGAGGAATTTAAAGTCTAAGCAGAGGTGTTCTCACTTTGATTTACACGAATTTACTCAATGTCACCAACACATGCTCAGCTGATTATTTCCTTCTCAGAAATTTGCCTGGAAATAGTGGAAACCGTCTTCCTAATGCACCACAACAAAACAGACGTGTTACATTATTGCAACAGCTTTTCCATCTTTATTCATTCTCTGCACTTATTTGTATGCTATAGAAAGGTCAATCCCAGAGCAGACTGGGAATATTTGCTTCTGGGGTGAGTACCACAAACAGCATCCTTGGCAAAGGGCAACAAGACCATTCTCAGCTGGGAAGGGAGCAAACGATACCCGAGGGGAACAGCTGTAGAGAGAAGACTCTGGGATACCGCAAGGCTACTGCTGGGTTACTGCCTCTATCCCACCTCCTCCCCAGCCCCAGGAACCAGACCATTTGGTAGGAAGGAAGGAAGGGAGGGAGGGAGGGAGGAAGGGAGGGAGGAAAGAAGGAAGGAAGGAAGGAAGGAAGGAAGGAAGGAAGGAAGGAAGGAAGGAAGGAAGGAAGGAAGGAAGGAAGGAAAGAAGGAAGGAAAGGGAGGAAGGAAGGAAAGGAAGGAGGGAGGGAGGGAAGAAGAAACTGAATTTATCTTATTATGATTTCACCTCTAAGACTCAAAGAAGAGTTAACAAAATGAATATCCCTCCATTCATCACAGAGGTGGAGGATCATGGGTGTTGAATGCTGAATATACTATACTATCTGACAGGATCAGTGTGTAGGTTAGTTTTGCTGAACATCATTTTTTTTTGTAGCATTTGCTCCTAAAGATGATTTATTGTGTAGAGAAGGGCAGACATATTGTGGTATAAAATGTAATTTTTTTAATTTGATTTTTTTTTTATTGTTTACTTCATTCATTTCCACGAGATTTTGAGTTACAGATTTTCTCCCCATCTTCCCCCACCCACCACCCCAAAACAGGCATCCCACTGTAAAACCCCTCCCCCAATCTGCTCTCTCCTATGTCCTCCTCCATCGCCCCTCTGACTTTCTGGTAGGGCAAGATGGATCTCCCTACTCCAGTGCCTGTATATCTTAATTCCCAGTTGCGTGTAGTTAATAATTATACATATATATATATATATATATGTATATGTATACATATTTTTTTTTGACATATGATTATAG
>JAQQSV010012414.1:0-12769 GCA_028646515.1 Pseudochirops corinnae
TTTTTTCATTGGTTTGGATCTGTTTAATAGTATCTTGATTTCTCATGAAGTCATTTGCTTCCATTTGCTCCACTCTAATTTTGACGGAATTATTCTTTTCAGAGTGCTTTTGAGATTCTTTCTCCATCTGGCAATGTCGACTAGATCTCAAATGTTTTCAGTAGGAATAGGTACTATATTTTGTCAAAAGCATATTTTGAGATAAGTATATGATTTTTGTTACATCAATTTATAATCTAACAGCATCCAGATTAAAATAAAATTACTTTTCCAATAGTATTTGAGATACAATGGTTTCTTAAATTTCACAATACAAGAAAAATTTTGGAGACACAATAACATTCAAAATCTAATATATTTAAAATATGAAAAACAATTCATTGAATTTCAGTCAAATTTATTTTCATATTACTTATAAAGAAAATCATCTTTTTTTTACTTTTGGCATACTATACCAATTGCCTTCAAGACCAATACTCTAATGGTCCTTGGAAAAAATCAGAATTTTGAATGATTACCCCTGATGACTATAAATTCAAATATTTTTCTAAAATTTGTACTCTAATCTTAACATTTACTAACAGTTATACAATACCATGCCAATCACTGTGCTAAATATGTTATAATCATGTGACCTTCACAAAACCCTGGAAGGTGGGTACTATTATTATCCCTTTTATAGATGGCAGAACTGGAGTTAAACAGAGATAAAGTAATTTAAGGTCACACAGTTAATAAATTTGTGAGACTGAATTTGAAAGTAGGTCATCATGACCCATGCATTTTCCAACCATGTTGCCTTAATGCCAAACAGCAAACTTATTTTGCCTTAAACTCTAATTTATCATAATTATCCTAATTTGAAAACACATTTCATTATAAAGACTTTAGAATTTAGTTTCAGGAAAAATATTTTGACCAATTTGAATCTGAATTTATAATTACCAGCTGTAATCATTCAAAATTAACAATTTTCCAGGCGTCATTACTTGCCAGGACCTCAAATTTCAGAGCCCAATACTTCAGTTAGGACATTTTCAAAGATTCATGATGGTAATTTCAACTTCCTCTAAACATTTTTCATTCCTTGAAAATCAGTGGAGGAACCGAATAAATTCCTTTGTGTTGAAACAAACCACCCCAAAATACTTTAAGACAATTTAGGAAGTGCACCTTTGGGAATGTGCTTACTATTCTTTTAGTATTTTAAATGTCCCCCTTCCTAAAGAAGTTTTCAGGGAATGGCAGAGAGGCTCCACGTGACAATCTCAGGTTCCTATCCCCATGCTTTGGAGCCTAGAGAGGTTATAAGCATTAGGAAAGACTTTTGAAATGGTCCTTCTAGGATACAATGTCAGTAAGGAATACTCAAAGAACTTCATGCTCTAAATTTACTTCAAATAATTTATATTTCATAAACTTATATGCTATAGAATGCTGTCTGTCTGAAATTGGTAACAGATATTTCCTCCAAAAAGTTTATTATACCCTCAGTTCAAAACAAACAAAACTTCTCAAGCCTCTTTCCAAACCCCATAACCCTTTACTTCATTTTACCTCGTACTCATGTAGACAATGCAAAAGGACTCAATGATTGTTTAAAAAAAATAATAAACTGTTAAACTTTAACTTCTTGAATTGCACAATCTATTTCAGTTTAGGTGACGAGAGTTCCTGAATGAGCTTTTATTTTCTCTTTGGTGTTTATGTGTTGAGAAGTCTGGAAACCACCACAGCTGCTGATGATTCACTCTCCTAAAGTCTGCTCTGGACAGTCTGGGTGGTGGTCAGGGCTGCCCTTGGGCCGGCACCTAGGCTCACTGGGGCCTGCATTCAGCTCCCAGCACACTGCCATAGACCTTTCCTGTCAGCCTGTCAGGCTGCCTTCAGCAGAATATTTGTTTCTCTCTGTCTCTTTGTGGGTTCTGTAGCTTTCAAATTTGTTTTGAGTCATTTTTTACAAGTGTTGGAGATGGTTGAAGCCAGAGCCCATGCCAAGTTTGTGCTTTTACTCTGCCCTCTTGGCTCCCCCTCCCCCAAGACAATTTTCTTTAATTATTTCTTGAATTATTGTAGCAAGATTCTTTTTTATCATAACTTTAAGTTAATCTTTATATTTTCTCTTCTTGATCTATTCTCCAAATATGTTTTTTCTTATGTTTCACTTTCTCTTCTTTTTTTCATTATTTATATTTTGTTTAAGTACTTCATGACCTCTTATATTTTCTTCTGACTTCATTTTGCCCAATTCTAATTTTCAAGGTGTTATTTTCTTCCTTAAGATTCTGGATTTCCTTTTCAAATTGGTTGAATTTCCTTTCATAACTTTCTTATTTTTCTTGGATTTTTAGTTTTAGTTTTTCCTCCATTTCTGTCATTTGATTTTTCAAGTTTTTTAAAGATCTTCTATGCATTCTTTTTGGGCAAGTCACTTGACATTACTCTTTGGGTTTTCTTTACTTCAACATCTTCCTCTGAAGATGAATCCCACTCATCTCTGTTCCCATAATAGCTTTCTGTGGTAGGATTCTTTCTCTTCTGCATTTTTTTTGGTGGTAATTGATTAATTTTTGTAATCCCCTCTCTGATGTTCCTTGTCAGCAGAGGTTCCCTTGAACTTCCTGGGCTCAAATTCCCAATTCCCATCACTATCCCAGAGTTAAAACTTCCTATGGCTTGGGTGGAGGCAGTCTCTCAAACCAACTATCCCTAAGGCTTGCTGCCTGTTGTTGAAATGGAGCCCAGTCTAGAGGTGTTTACTCTTCACAGAACCAAACCTCTTCCTGGAATTTTTCTTCTGTTCTCAAATTGTCCCATTTTTACATGGAAATTTGTCGTTTTTTCATGCTATCCAAAAAAACACCCTCAGGAAAGTATATAAAAACGCTAACCTGTATTTTTTCTTTTTTTCTTTTCAAGTTGTTTTTTTAAAGAAGCATGAGCAATACAAATTTAGACACATTTTCAACTTATTTTCAATGTAACTAAGGTTATGAGAGAACAGGATTAAAGGATCTATCTAAAATATCTTCCAGGAAGAAAAGACTCTTAAACTTAGTTTTAAAAAAGAAGAAAGCTCTAAATAAGGTAAACTCTTATAAATGTTATACTATAATGTCTTGCCTTAGAAACTATCACACCAGTCAATCAAGAAACACTTGTTAAACTCTTACTATTCCTGCAATTCTCATGTCTTTCTCTGAGAAATATTCTTCAGTTCAGGATCAAAGCATCTCTCCTTCTCCAATTCCCCCAGTGGTAGCAACCTGCTCTTACTGCTTTTGCTGAAAGGAGATTAGGAGCAGAGTCAGCTGCACACATTTTTGGGAGGTGTTTTGCATAGCAGAAAAATGAATGAAATTTATTGACTGAACAATTGTTGGGTCCATTATTAGTCATACTAGTATAAACTAATTGTTTAATGAGTGAAAAATATCAATTAAACCAGTTCCTTCAAGTAAATGATTGGTTTGTGTAGTAAGGTAACATAGACTTCTATCTAGTAGCTTCTATCTAATTCTTCTCAAAGTTACATAAAAGTTTAGTAATTTTGCCATTTGTTCACTACTTATTTTTCAAGTTTTAATTTTTTTTTGGTGTCTGTAGAGGAGACAAATGAAGTCATTAGCAGAACTGACAATCACTATTAAATTCACTCAAAATACATAGGTAGCGAATGGTTAAGCATATTCTTTTGTTAGATACAAATAATACATTTGCAATTACTTTGATAAAAGATAAGAAATCCGATCTGCTAAGTTTCCTGAAGACATAGATAAAACAAAGCCTTGAAACAATATGCACATTTCTGCTCATATGATAGATTTCTGTAGTATTGTTAATTTCTCCAATAAGATGTTGATTGGTGAATAGAGGACAAACAATCAAGGGAGGGCCTGAAAAGCCGATAACAAGCAGCTCTCCTGAGGACTGCTGCTGTGAATAATTTTAAGGATCTAACCTCTTAGTGTAGTGAAATCTCTATTTATTCAGCAAGAAACTAAAGCAAAACATTCAAGAAACTAAAGCACAACATTCACAACAATATAACGTAACAATTTATTACTAAAGTGGTCACAGATTCTTAAATGAAACATATCGGGGTGTCTAGGTGGTGCAGTGAATAGAGTCAGCCCTGGAGTCAGGAGGACCTGAGTTCAAATCCAGCCTCAGACACTTAACACAAAAAACTAGCCATGTGACCTTGGGCAAGTCACTTAAGCCCTAATTGCCCTACCTTCCACCCTCCAAAAAGAAAAAAAAAAAAAAAAAGAAACGTGTCACAATCTCCTCCATCAATGCAGAGAACCCATGTAAAGTCTCTTTCATCTGAACTTGAGGCTGGCTTCCAGGATCTTCTATGAATATTTTCATCTCTTTCTTAAAGTTTCTAATCTCAGATGCAATAAGGGGTGTATTAGCAAACCCCAGTCTCCCTTCTGCTAAAGGGACTTTACATAAAGGAAACATTTCTGTTGGTTGTCTCAGCTCAAGGGGGAGGTTTTTGTTGATCTTTCAAGAGCATTGTAACTTCTCTCTCAGGGTGCTCAAGTCTTCATCCTCCCCAGAGGAGGCAGAAGACTGCTTCCCTTTCCTCCTAGGCTGCCTCAATTCCCTCCTGAGAGAGCCATAAGAAGACTCTTTCAGGGTGATTAAGGTCCCATCCTCCCTGGGGGGGAGGGAGGGGTGGGCAGGGCAGAGGGCTTTTTTACAGCACTGGGTTGGTCAGTGCATCTACTTCTGCCATTTGTTCTGTGGAGGAGCATAAGGAGGAGAAAGGGACAGGAGGGGATCCCATGGGTGAGGGTATGGTTCCTCCTTCCCCCACTCCTTCTTCCTCTTTGCTAGCATTTGTTGTATTTCAGGCATCCAGGGAGCAGCATATGAACTCTCTTCTGGATTGAATGGCTGCCTTGTATTTACATACAAATTTAACTTCTGACACACCCAGTCCTCAAAGGATCCATATTTTGGCCAGGCTGTACCACCTCCAAGATCCATCCCACCCCAAACCACACAGCAATATTTTATTATCTTTTTCTTCTCTTTTTCCCTATATTTTGGTAACTCATCCCAGTCCTGTAGTCTACTCCCCAGAGGACTGTCTAATGGTATGCTTAGTTTCTGCTCTGAAGTTATTGGTTTAGACTGTCTTTTCCCATATTTACTTTTGCTGGGAATTGTTGCCAGATTTCCCAGGTCAAGGACCCCACAAATTGGGAAATAATCACCTCCTTCTTTTACTTTTAGTCACCCTGGAAGCTTATCAAATGGCATCCTTACCTCTGAGTCAACTGTTACTCTTAGCTGGGGGTTATTGCTAATTTCCCCAGGTTAGCAATAACTTATCAAATTAATAACTCAATAGGACCCATAGGATATTGCTTAACTTTCTGGGCTACATGCATATTGTTTTTATGACTGTCCCTTTCATCAACCGGCCAGGCTTTTTGGCTCAATTTAATTCAATCGTGATCTCTCTTTTTCTTTTCAGATCCTTAGTTTTTATATTCCCATTCATCCAAGTCTCCCTCTCTTTGGGATCTTCCTAACCCAAAAGCCATAGTTCCCCACCAAGTCCAGAGGCCACTGAAGAAAGCTCAGGGGACACGCGTGCCCCAAGACTGGAGTGGGGAACAGCTGCTCCCAGAGGAGGGACATCTCGGACGAGCCACCAAGTCTGTCTGGATCAAAAATCGAACCACTTACCCAAAAAGAATAACCAGAGGCATACTTGCAGTGAACAGGGATATATTTACTTCCTTTCTCAGGAATGGGACGCCCTTCTCCAAAGCAAGTCAGTAGAAGGAGGCACCCAGCTCGAGATGGAGTGAACTTTTAAACTCTGATTTCATAGAGGTATATTCTTTGATGTCTCTAGGCACCCCCAGACTCTGTTCTGACCCCTCCTTTCCTATTCTTGGAGAGTCTTCACCCAGTGCACCCGATCCAGCTGCTTGTTCCCATTGAGCAGTACAAGCCAAAACCTTGACCTTTCAAGAAAGTGGGTTGGCTGTGAACACAGAGACTATCCTCTTCCTGAGCACCTTTGAGGAGCTCTCCCCTCAGGAGTTGCTGCCTGTGATCTCAACTGAGTCTCCTGGGTTCACCTTTGCTAGTCTGAAGGTGCTGAGTTTCCAGGGACAATGCCTACTTTGGGGTCAGATTGCAGAATTGTCTTCCCAGTCCCCCAGGGCATCAGGCCATTCTCTAGTTTCTCTGTGAAGGAGCATGCCCAGGTTTCCAGGGTGCCTCCAGGGCTGAGTCCAGCCTGGAGAGTCAGGCTGGGGAACCTGCTGCCTACTGGCAGCATTTGGCCTTCTGGGTCCTGGGCTATGGCTTTTGGACCCAGTCCTCCTTGGACAGAAGAAATCCTTGCAGTCAGGGATTTCTGTGAAGTTTGATTTAGTCAAAGGGATGCTCTTGAGGATCTAGAGGGCCCCATGTGGCCTTGAGGCTAGCAGGTTCCCCAGCCCTGCTCTGGATTCTGGGAGTCACAGGCGAGGTCAAGGGTGACCAGCCAGCCTAGGCAAGACTTTCTCCTGAAGCTCTTCCAAGGCCAAACTGACAAGCCCTGGAAAGACTTAGCCAAAAGAAGAGGCCCTAACTCACTAGGCTACTCATACATTTCTCATGGAGCTCTGACAGGGAGACACCTTCCACCAGACACCTGCCACCAAACATCCTGTGATCTTTCAGGATGACATGAATACATTTCACCAAAGCCCCTTTTCTCCTTCTCCAAGGCTGCCCATCCAACCTCAGTGCTCCCATCTTGGCTGCTGCCCCCAGGCAGGGGCACACCCTTTTGATTGTTTCATTGGCCACTCAGGCAGGGTCTCACAGGAGACTGTGGGGGAGAAGGGCAGGTGCTAACATCTCCTCCTTCATCCCCATGAAATCCAGGAACTTGTCCACTGAGAAAAAGTTGCTCCTTCAACTGTTCCTTCTGATTGTCTTGTCTTGCCTTGTAGTGAAGCTTTACAAGGTCTCAGGGCAGCCTACCAAGGAGGACGGCCAAGGGTTGGGGGCAGCTCCTTGGAAGGCAAGACTGGAAGACAGAGCTTTGAAGGGGAGCCTCTAGGCAGCTAGGAAAAAAGCCTGGGGAAAACGGGACCCAGGCTTCCTATTGGCAAGTTCTTGTGCCTCAAATGGGAGTTCTTTCCTGATTTTCCTTCTCTCCATCCAATCCCATCAAACTTTTTAGTGCATTCCCTGCATGCAGACCTCCCAGACTCATACTGCACAGTTGTGGTGGCTGTCCAGCTTCATGGGTGTGTTATATCCATCCCCTGGCTGGCCACTGACCAGGCACTTGAGGCTGCGGAATTGTTAGAGGAGCTGAGCCAGGAATCAATCAGTCATCTGGCCAGGATATAGCCAATGCACTGGAGACCTTAGCCCCTTCTCCCTGGGGAGAACAGACAGGATGGTCCTCCCTGGATGATGCTGGGAGGGCTGGACTCTTGATCAGAGCCAGGACATCCCTCAGCCTGTCCTGTGAGATCAAGCCCTGTTGGGGAAGGAGGATACCACAAGCCCATGGTCCCAGGGACTTCTTTTCAGGAAGCATCTCTGGAGAGCATCCTGTCCTTCAGAAGGGACAGGGCTCTGTGTGGACCAGGCTTGGGGCCAGGAAGCAGGACTTCTGGGTTCAGTCTCCATGTCCTCTCACCAGCTGATTCTTATTCCTCAGTTTTGCCATCATCCACAGTGTATCCTGACTCCTGAGAGGACCATGAGAGAGGGAATTTTTTCTGTAAAGTTCTTGGGGTGGAAGAGGCTCTATCCATTGTCTTCCAGATCATGGGGCCCATACTGCATCACCCTTTCTTGGATTGGGCTCCAAGCTAGAATAGAAGTCACACAGTCAGACTCAGTCTAGAGAGAGATCCTCACCCTGAACTTCTTACCCTTCCTGCTCCTCAGCCTCTGCCTTCATTAGCCTCTCCTTCCATGTGCTAGGTATTTGGTTTTTCTCCCACATAGGCCTACTCCAGAGGTTCTACTGTGCTCTTCTCGCCTTCTGGGCAGCAAAGGGAAGCAGCAGGAGACAGGAGTTGTAGAAAGCTGGACAATCCTCCCCCCCAACTTTCCAGGTGAGTGCCTGACATTAGTGCCAGGAACACTTTGCACACCACAGCAGACAACATGCTTACAATCAAGTCCATTCCTCTTAACCCACTGTGACTCAGTCCACCAGCACTGATTTAGGGTGGCTTACTGTCTTGCGGGCACTGTACTAAGGCCCTAGAGATTGCCAGAAAGGCAAAATCAAACCTATGACCCCATAGTCCCTGCCCTCTAGGACTTCCCAATCTGATGAGGAGTGAACTACTTACAAACAAAATCTGACAGGACAAATGAGAGCAAAGCAGTAGAGGGTATTGGCTACACTGTTGCTTGGAGGGCAGCCATACAGACTATTGACATACCATCCGTGAAGGTTGACCTGGCCTCACAGGATCTGCCACACGGCAGATCTCTTTGGGCACCCTCTTTGAGTCCCCAGGTTCGTCTTGGCAACACCATGAAGCATGGGAGGATGGAGAAACAGGATTAGCCATAGAGAGCTGCTTTGGTTTTCATTTTTTAATTAAAACACTCTGTTTTCTTTTCCTCCTACCTCCCACCCATTTTGAGAAATAAAATAAATTTAACATTTCTTTTTTAAAAAATAAGCAAAAAACACTTGCAACAAACATGCAGAGTCAAGCAAACCAGTCCCTCCTTGCCCATGTCAAAAAGATGCCTATCTCCTTCTGCATCTTGAGTCTATCCCTTCTCTCTCAGAAGTTGGATCATTTGTCAGAAGTGTAGTTGGCCTATACCTTCATCAGAGTTGCAAAGTCTTTCAAAGTTGTTTCCTTTTGTGGTTCTGCTCACTCTTCTCTGCAGCACTTCATATACAAGTCCTCCCAGGTTTCTCTGAACACCACCTCTTTCATTGTTTCTTAGAGCACAGTAGGATTCTATTCTGTCCCCACACCACCATTTGTTCTGCTCTTTCCCACTTGGGGGTGTGGGTGGGAGGAGACACAATCCCTTAGTTTCCAATTCTTTGTCACTGCACAAAAAAAAAAAATACAAAACACCAAAAACCAAAAAAACAAGAAATAAAAACCAGCCCTAAATATTCTTGGCCATTTCACAGTTTTTTCTCTTTATTTGATATCTTAGGGATAAGCCAAGGAGTCATGTTGCCAATTTCAATGGGAAGGCAGAGTTGATTAACTTTGTAAGCACATCTTGTTTGCTTAGCTGTGTTTTGGATTTAAATGAAGACTTAGGTTTTCTCCCATTGAAGTCTATGGGACCAGATGAAAACGCATTTTCCAAACTGACTAGAAGGCAAAGCTCTAGAATCTAACGAGAAATGTGGAGCGCTGCAGGAATTGACTGCACAGCAATGCACAGAATTCAAGTAATCCAAACAACTCTTGAGAAATTCCCATTTTTCTCTTTTTCTACAGGGCCATTAAAGTTTATATAAAGTATACTTCATTGTAACTAAACCAAAACAGTGAGCACAGAGGAGAACTTTCACATACAGCTTTATGTTAACTTTTTTCTTCAACTCCTACAACACATCTTGTTTGCTTAGCTTTGTTTTGTATTTATCAGAAAGAACAGAGGGGAACACTCCCTTATCTCTGAGATTTGATTGCAGGCATGTGTCATATCTGCTAGTCTGTTATATTGTCAGATGATGTTAAAGGCCAGGCTTAGGATTGAACAACAGGTGGAGAATTTTCCTTTTCATCAAGGAAACAGCAGAATGTGGAAATATTGTCAGAAGGATCCTCCCTCAGCTTTGTTTGTAGTTGTCCACAGAACATTTCCCAAGAACAGACATCCACTTTTAGAAGTTCTCAGCCTGAAGCATATGCAGCTTTGTATTATTAGCTTCACAACAATTCAGAAAACTCTCCCTGTAATCAAAGCTCAAGACAATAATGAATTATATTCCTGAGAATTTTTACCTTAAACAGCAAAAGTTCAGGCAACTGAAGTCTGGAGAAGCAAAATAATTTACACAATGCAGTAAATGGAAGGGTCAGGATTTGAATTCAAGACAGCTGGTTCTATATCTAGTGCTCTTTCTACTCCACTACAAAGCCTCAATGTCTATGTCATAATTAAATGTATTGAATAACAATTGTTTTTTCACCATTACTAGCCTCCCCAAATGACAAAATACATGATCCTGTCTTTGTGAATTTGAATGTCATACAATTTCACCACTAATTTAATTTTTTTTAAACATCCAGAAATACTTTCCTTTTCACAGAATTTACCTAGGACTTCATAGTGGGACCAGGGTCAGGACCATCAAGGTCTTTCATGGTGAAGGTGTGCAATGATCTGATTGAACCTTTCCACTTTGGGTAGTGGGGAATGGGGATTTGGCTGAGAAATCATTGCTCAGTTGGGGGTCAGATCTTCAGTGTGAACAAGATAAGTCCAAGAGTTAGATAAAATGGAGTTAAAGGAGAGGGTATGTGTGGAGAGGGGGGAGTCTGAAGAAGTTGACTCCAATCCAAAAATCACAACAAAATTCAAGGAGAGACAGTGGTGGCAAAAGATTATATTTGTACTTTGGGTTTCAATAGGTTAGGACCTGTGGCTCCAAGAAGCTCTAGCATGCACAATGCCCACACTCCAGTAAAATGTCTTAGCAGATGGGCTAAAGCAGGTTGAGTGTGATCAACAGTTGATCCATAGGAAAGTGTCTACCCCAGGTATGTGAAGACTTCACCTGGTGGAACAGGCAGATGAGAAGAATTCATTCCAACGGCTATGAAGGAGTCTGAACTGGGGCCTTGGAGCACTTTGGACATTCACTATATCCCAGGCCATCACCAGTGTCCTGACTTTTGTCTTGCCACTGTACTCTGGAAGGGAGAGTCAAAATGTCACCCCATGATATTATTGGTCCCCTTTGAAAACAAAGGATCAACAACTGGTACCAGGTAATTAACTGGAGATTGAATGAGAAAAAGAATTATCCCAAAGATGGTGGCATAGAATCAGGAGAACTCTGTGAGCTCCCAACATAATGACTTTAAATACCTATAAAATATGACTCTAAACAAATTTTAGAGCTCCATAATCCACAACATCACAGAGAAACAAAGCTCCTTCTAAAGGCAGCCTGGCAGGTGGATAGGAAAGGTTCATCACAGCACGCTGGATCTCAGCTCCCAGGTGCACATGAACCCGTGGCTTTAGCCCCAGAGTGGCCAGGACAAGCCACGGCTGAAGCTTTCAGGAGATCGGATCACCAGTAGCTATGGCAGTTGTACTGATACTAGGATTTGAAGATCTTCCATGCCCCTTGAACTTGTGGACGTGGCAGGAAGAAGTGGAGCAAGAGAAAGCAGAAATCAAGTTAGTGTCCATGCTGTGGTAACTGGAAGCAGTGGCAGAGGCAGCAGCTGTGGTTGCAGCGGGCACTCCTTTTTCTTTGAGCCAGCCAGAACCTCTGCTAAGGACTCCTGCTGAGGACTGCCAGGGACAGGAACTATGGGGGAGCCAGAGCTGCAGGGAGCAAACTGCCTGGACGTTGAACAGTTGTCATGAGTGAGGACAGGAGGCTCTTTGCCTGACATGGCCTGTCCTATTTTGAAGGCTGGAGAATGTGGGTGTTTACTACTTTAACTACATGTGCCAACTTCATAACTACTGTGTTGGCTTTGACTTTCTGGTGTGGGGACGCAGTTTTCTGGTATTTAAATAAATGCTCTAGCTATATTTCTCATGTAGAGAGCCTGTTACATTTTGGGATTAATAACCATATCAGCATACTTATCGTTACTGTAGGTAATGTGAATGCTGCATTGCTGATACAGCGGTTTCCAGAATTATGAACCCCAAACAGCCAAGATCAAAGGGAAAGGTCAGTGGAACTTGGCTAAATTTGGGGGAGAGGGTCGGGCCATCTGCCTCCATAGCTAGAAGTGGTCTGAAGCAGCAGCCCTGCAGCTGCCTACACATGGCTGCTTCAGAGCTTCTGGCCTGCAGATTGCAGGGGGGCCCAGCAAGCATTCAGAGGCTAAGTATTCTTGCCTTGACCTGCCTGGATCAGGATCATGGTCTTCGGTGGTGGTCCTGACCAGTGAGCCAAAGCTGGTGGGGGCTGCAGAGACAGCAGCCTCCTAATAACTCTGGCAGCTGTGAAAACTCTAGTGATTTGAGACAAAGCTCTCCCCTCTGAAAGCAGAGTTCTACAGAGCCCAAAAGTCAAGTAATTGACTGGCAACATGAGTAGTCAAAGGAAGCAAAGCAAGAACAGCAATCCAACTTCCTCCAAAGGGAGAAAGATCACACAGTCAGAACTCCCACACCAAAAGCTTCCAAGAAAATTGTAAATTGGTTACAGGTCATAGAGGAGTTCAAGAAGAATTTTGAAAACCAAATAAGAGAAGTGGAGGAAAAATTGGGAAGAGAAATGAGAATGATGCAAGAAAATCATGAAAAGAAAGTCAACAACCTGACTGAAGAAAATAACACCTTAAAAAATAGATTAACTCAAACGGCAAAAGAGGCTGAAAAAGCCAATGAGGAGAAAAATGCCTTAAAAAGTCAAATTTCTCAGATGGAAAAAGAAACTCAAAAGCTCACTGAAGAAAATCATTCCTTCAGAATTAGAGTGGAGCAAATGGAAGCAAATGACTTTATGAGAAATTCGAGATACTATCAAACAGATCCAAACAAATGAAAAAATTGAAGGCAATGTGAAATATCTCCTTGAAAAAAACCACTGACC
>JAQQSV010012415.1:0-12769 GCA_028646515.1 Pseudochirops corinnae
AAGGGGGGACACACTGGGATGGCTGTTTTGGGGTGGTGGGTGGGGGAAAGAGGGGGAGACGATATGTAACTCAAAATCTTGTGGAAATGAGTGATGTAAACTATAATAAAATTTAAAAAAAATGATATTGGATCACAGTGAATATTTAGTTGCTGGCAGCCAGCCAGTCAGACAGCAAGCATTTATTAAGCTCTTACTATGTGCTGAGATTCTGGGTACTGTATTAAGAGGTGGGGAGAGAACTGTGGGAAGATGGTGGAGCAGGTCAGAGAATTCCAAGCTCTCAAGATTTTCCCCCAAAAGAGTTAAAATAGCACCTGAGGGCAAACAAAATGTGGGTGGAGATAAACAAGAACAGTGGTATAACCTCGTGGGACAATTTGAGAAGATCTGAAGAAAAATTCCAGGACTGGGTTTAGTCCCTATAAAGACTAAATTCCTCCATGCTAGGTTCCATTTTAACAACCAGCAAAAAGTCCTAGGATTAGTTGGTTTGAGAGGCTGCCTTGACCACAGGTACAGGAACTTTTACCCCTGGGATAGTGAGGGGAGTTTGGTGTTTGAGCCCAGAATGATTGAGGTAACCTTGCCTGATCAGGAATACCAGAACCCACTGTGCTGTGAAGAGTAATGAGAGTGAGAAGGAGCCAGCAAATGCCTGGTGAGTGCAAAAGCAATAGGGCGGAAAGCCATTAGCTGTGGGCACTTACAGGAGGTTGGAGATTTGGCTTTGGTATTGGCCTTGAGAGAAGTGAAGATCTGGAGTAAAAGGCACTATTTCCCATACTCCAGGGCCGGAGGTGATTAAGCTATTATCACAAAAAATGCACAGGCAAAGGAGAAACAATCCAACCATAGAAAACTGTTATGGGAACAAAGATGGGTTCATCTTCACAAGAGTATATTGAAGTAAAGAAACGTCCAAAGAGTAATGTCACATGGTCACCTGCTGCAAAAGAATTCATAGAAAATCTTTTAAAAGACTTCAAAAATCAAATGACAGAGATGGAGGAAAAAATAAAAAAGAAAATAAGAATGAGCTAAGAAAAACAAGAAGGGCAGGAAGTGAAAGTCAACCAATTAGAAAAATATACCCATAATCTTAAGGAAGAAATTGACCCCTAGAAAAGTAGAATTGGGCAAAGTGAAGCCAGTGAAATTATAAAAGATCAAGAAATGATTAAGCAAAATATGAATAAAGAAAAAATAGAAGACAAAGTGAAACATCTTAGTAGAAAAACAACAGGTTTGGAGAACAGATCAAGAAGAAAAAATATAAAAATAATTGGACTAACTGAAAGTCGTGAAAAAAAGAATCTTGGCACAATAATGCAAGAATTAATCACACAAAACTATCTTGAAGCATTAGAACAAGGTAAGGAGGGGGAAGAAGTAGAAATAGAAAAAATCCAATGATCACCACTTAAGAGATCCTATGAGGAAAACTCACAGGAATATCATGGTCAAAATCAAGAACCCATGGCTTAATGAAAAAAGATATATTAAAAGAATCAAATTAAAAGAATATAAATATGTTGGTGCCACAATTAGAATTACACAAGACCAAGCAGTAGAGACATTAAGGGATAACAGGTCCCAGAACACAACACAGAACTGGACTCTGGCAAAAAGTATATCATACCCTGCAAAGTTAAGTATTATCTTGAATGGAAAAAAAATAAACATTTGATAAACTCTCAGATTTTCAAGACTTTATTTTAAAAAATCCAGAACTTAATAGAAAGTTCAATATACATGAAGTAAGAGAAATGTAAGGCACATAACAAAGACTCATTATAAGGGATCCATAAGGACAGACTGTTTACTTTTTTATATATGTAAAATGGATGTCTAAATTTCTTATCTTTTTTTTTTAACTTTTGTTTATTTTGTTTATTTTTTGGTTTACATCATTGATTTCCACAAGATTTTGAGTTACAAATTTTCTCACTGTCTTTCCCCAACCCACCACCCCAAAACAGCAATCACACTGTATACCCCCTCTTCCAATCTGCTCTCTCCTATATCATCCCTGATTACCCCTCTGACTATCTGGTAGGGGAAGGTGGATCTCTCTATCCCAGTGTCTGTATATCTAATTTCCCAGTTGCATGTAAATAATAATAATAATAATTATATATACATATATATATTTATCATTTCATTTTAGAACTTTAAATTCTAGATTCTTTCCATTCCTCCTTTGTCACCCACCACCACTGGAAAGACAGGTAATTCAATACAGGCCGTACATGTGTAGTTACAGAGAACATCTCCACAATGGACATGTTTTTTTTTTTAAAATTATAACTGTTTTTATTACTAAGTTTCAACACTATAAAGAGAAATTTACATGCATAAAAACATGCAAAAATAATAGAACTGTATATGTATTCTATCTCATACCACTTGCTTTAAACATAGAATTTTATACTTTCAAAACAGTTCTGCTTGTCATGTTAGGGGTTGAATTTCGCTTCTGTGAATTTACACAAATTACAATGGATCTGTAAGACATTTTTACTATCACATTATTACTAACTCCCACCACCTTTCATTAATCTCCCTTTCTTCCTCCCAATTAAGAACATAAAAAGTAGGGGTGCAGTGAGGTGGAATATGGTGGAGGGTTTCTATAATTAAAACCACAAAGTGGCCATGTCTTAAAAATCTATTTTCCATCTTCCTCACATCCCTTTTGTGAAGGAGGGTAACATCTCTAGAATATTCTCAAGTCTTTCTGAAGACTTGGTTGTTCAAAAGTTGGAGTATCAAAAGTTGTTTCTCTTTGCATTGTTGTGCTGCTTTAAATTCTTCTCATTTTGCTTATTTCACTTTGCATCAGGTCATATCACTCAGGATTCCATGAAATCACCTTTCATTTCCCTTTCTAGATTTCTCTGAACTGCTGTGTTTGTATTCCAAACTTTCTACTCAGCTCACGTCTTTCCATTGAAAAATCTTCAAAATCTTCTACTGTATTAAATGTCAATTTTTTTTCCCATAAAGGATTATACCGAGTTTTGCAGGGTAGCTTATTCTTGGTTGTAAACCAATCTTTTTTGCCGTTCTAAATATTGAATTCCAAGATTTCCTCTCATTTATAGTGAGGCTGCCAGATCTTATGTGATCCGGAGTGTAAAATTCCTTGGTACTTGAACTGCTTCATTCTGGATTCTTGTAATATTTTCTCTTTGACATGGGAGTTTTGAATTTTGACTATGACATTTCTGGGAGTTTTTATTTGGGGATTTATTATAGGAGGTGACCTATGGATTCTTTCTATATTTATTCTGCCTCCTGGCTCTAATAAATCTGGACAATTCTCTTTTATGATTTCCTGAAAAATAGTATCCAAGCTTTTTACTATATCAATGTTTTCAGGGAGCCCAATTATTTTTATATTATCTCTTCTTGACCAGTTTTCCAAGTCAGTTGTTTTCGTCGCCAAGTATCTTACATTTTCTTCTTCAAGTTTTTCAATCTTTTCATTTTGTTCTAGTATTTCCTGCTGTCTTGTGGAGTCATTGATTTCGGTTTGATCTATTCTTGTTTTCAAGGACTCAACTTCTTGCATAAGGTCTCCCATTTTCTCTTCTAAGTTATCTATTCTACTTGCAATTCTTTCCTCCAGGTCTTTTATTGCATTTATTTCTTCCTTCATTTCTTCTAGGAATTCTTGTAGTCCTTGTGGGAAATCCATTTTTTCCTTTGAATCTATGTTTTTTAGAGTTGTTACAGAATTGCTTTCTTCTTTTGGAAGATCTCTAGACTTGATACTGGTTGATAATTTCATCTTTAATGTATTTATCCCTCCAGGCTTAGTTTCTAAATTGAGGTTTTGTGCTAGGGGCAGGCTATGTCCCCTGCTAGGTTTCAAGGTGGCTTGACTCACCAGGCCTGATCTCATTCTCAATTCCCTGGGTTCTTGCACTACCTTCCACATCCTGGGATTAGGCTTCTTTGGATTTTTGAGATTTAGAACTAAACTCTCAGCACTCTAACACTTCCAAGCTCTCCACCCCAGGGAAAAAGTGCTTTTGCAGGCAACAGTCTACATGAACCCCTTGGTTGGACTGGAAGATGTAGATCCTCATTTTGTTTCCAGTCCCCTGTTTTCTATTGCTTCTCTTTTTTTTTTTTTCCCCAGATCTCTGGTCGAAGAAATCACTAACTTTTAGTTTCTTACTAGATCTCAGCTTAGAGATTTCATGAATTGTTGGAGTAGATATGCAGGAGGTGGGTGATCTGCCTTGAATATCAAAGTCCAGACAGCTGATGCTAGATGCTTACTTGTTGGAAATGTTGGAGAAGGAATTCTTGTCCAGAAATTAGCTGGCTTAGATGACCTCTTCCAACTATGAGACTCTTTATCTACTCAGAAGGAGTAACCTCATAAAAAGTTCCTCTTCTCTCTGATCTCGCTGGAAGAATTCCTATTTCCGAATTCAGGTCCCTCAAAGAGTCAGGATGGTGATTTTCTGAGATGAGAGAATGGTAAAACTCTCTCAACACTTGATAAAAAGCTGGAAATTACCTCACTGCCCTCCTTGGAGCAAGTAGGTATCTCTAAAGAGTCTCTGACTCTCAGGAAAGGATTCCGCCTTCACTCCCTTCCCCCTAACCAACTTCCTTCTCAATGATGTCCCCTCCTCCAAGCTTTCCAATCCACAATGGACATATTGTGAAAGACTGACTATATTTCCTTCCTTTCTATCCCACCCTCCACTTGTTCTATTCTCTACTTTGTCCCTGTCCCTTTAAAGAAGTGTGTGCTTCTAACAACCCTCCCCTCCAACCTGCCCTCCCCTCCATCATCCCCCTTCTCATCCCTTCCCCCCTACTGTCCTGTGGGGCAAGATACCCAATTTAGAGTGTGTGTCATTTGCTCCTTAAGCCAAATTCAATGAGAGTAAGGTTGACCCATTCCCTTTTTGCCTTCCTGTTCTTCCCCTCCATTGTGACAGTTATCCCTTGCCTCTTCTATATGAGATGATTAACCCCATTCTGTCTCTCCCTGTCTCCTTTCATTCTCTTCCTCTCCTACCTCTTAATTACACTTTTTAAAATATCATCCCTTCCTATTCAATTGATCCTGTGCCCTCTGTCTACATACACATAAATACCTGCTCTCACATATGTATTCATATGCATATATACCCTCCTATATAGACATATGTGTATGTATACATATATATACATTTATATTCCCTTCATCTATCCTCATACTGAGAAAAGTTTCACAAGTTACAGTGCTCATTTTTCCACGTTGGCATGTAAATAGTTCAACTTTCATAAGTTTCTTATGATTTCTTTTCTATGTTTACCTTCTCTTGCTTCTTGTGTTTCAATGTCAAATTTTCTGTTCAGTTCTGGATTTTTCCTCAAGAATACTTGGAAGTCCTCCACTTCATTGAATGACCATATTTTTCCTTGAAACATTATACTCAGTTTTGCTGGGCAGGTAATTCTTGGTTTTAATCCTAGCTTCCTTGATCTCCAGAATATCATATTCCAGTCCCTTCAGTCCCTTTATGTAGAAGTTGCTAAATTCTAGGTTATCCTGATTGTTTTTCCACAGTATTCAAATTGTTTCTTCTCGACAGCTTGTAATATTTGCTGCTTAATCTGGGAACTCCAGAACCTGGCTATAACATTCCTAGGAGTTTTCTTTTGGGGATCTTTTTCAAGAGATGATTGGTGAATTCTTTCCATTTCTATTTTGCCCTCTGGTTCTAAAATATCTGGGCAATTTTCCTTGAGAATTTCTTGAAGGGTGATTTCTAGGTTCTTTTTTTGGTCATGGCTCTCAGGTAGTCCAATAATTTTTAAATTGTCTCTCCTGGATCTATTTTCCAGGTCAGTGGTTTTTTTCAATGAGGTATTTCACATTGCCTTCTATTTTTTCATTTGTTTGAATCTGTTTAATAGTATCTTGATCTCTCATAAAGTCCTTTGCTTCCATTTGCTCCACTCTAATTCTGAAGGCATTATTCTCTTCAGTGAGCTTTTGAGATTCTTTTTCCATCTGGCAAATTCGACTTTTTAAGGCATTCTTCTCCTCATTGGCTTTTTGGGCCTCCTTTGCCATTTGAGTTAGTTTATTTTTAAGGTGTTATTTTCTGCAGTCAGGTTGTTGACTCTCTTATGATTTTCTTGCATCATTCTCATTTTTCACCCCAATTTTTCCGCCACTTCTCTTATTTGGTTTGTAAAATCCTTTTTAAGCTCCTCCATGGCCTCTATCCAGTTAATATTTTTCTTGGAAGCTTTTGGTGTGGGAGTTCTGACTGTGTTGTCTTCTTCCTATTCCATGCTTTGGTCCTTTTTGTCCCTAAAAAAGGAATCTAAGTTTTGATTGCTGGGCTTGCTTTGCTTCCTTTGCCTGATCATGTTGCCAGTCAGTTACCTGGCTTTTGGGCTCAGTAGTAAAACTCTGATTTCAGAGGGGAGAGCTCTGTCCCAAATGGCTGGGGTTTTCGCAGCTGCCAGAGCTATTAGGAGGCCACCGTTTTTTACAACCCCCACCAGCTTTGGCTCACTGACAATTCACCTCAGGACCACCACCCAAGACTGTGATCTGATCCAGGCAGCTCAAGGAAAGAGCACTTAGCCTCTGAATGATGGCTTGCCTCCCTGCCCCCCTCCCCCTTCAATCTGCTGGAGGGGAGTTTCTGAAGCAGCCACATGGAGGCGGCTGCAGGGCCACCACTTCAGTCTGCTTCTAGCTCTGGACACAGTTCGTCCAGATCATCCCCCCCCAAATTTAGCCAAGTTCCACTGACCTTTTCCCTTTGTCCTTGGTTCTTGTGGGTTGGTGATTCTGGAAATCACCACAGCTGCTGACAGTCACCTCTCCTGAATGGTACAGCCTTGGCTTCTCCTGGATACCCTTGGGCTGAAACCACATGCGGCTGGGCTCTGTTTCTAGCACTCTGTGATGACCACCTGCCTGGCTGCCTTCAGCAGGAGCTTTGTTATTCCATCATTTTTGTGGAGTCTGGAGCTCTAAAATTTGTTTAGAGTCATATATTATAGGTACTTGAGGTGGTATTGGGGAAAGCGTGGGGAGTTCTCCTGTTTCTATGCACCATCTTGACTCCACCGCTGGGGTCTCCTAAATTTCTAATCAATAATTGGGTACTTCATAAGAACAGCTGGGATACACCTGAGTATGATACGAATTTAAAAAGTAAAACAATGTAGGAACAGCTTAAAAGAGTAAATATTTTATACAAATGAGGTGCAAAAGGAAGAACTGATACAGGGAAATTAGATGTGAGGGGAAGGCTGATAGTTCTGGCAACTTATTTTCATCAGGAATGGTTTAAGAGGGAAATATATGTATATATATATGTATATATATATATATATATATATATACATATATATATTTAGAAGAGAATAAAAGTCTTTTAAATTCAGAAGAAATAAAATGGTAGGAGCATAGGGAAGATAGAGAGGACAAGGGAGGGTTCTTTAGAAGGGAGGGTGATGGAATAGGTAAAATAAGGGCATAGAAGCATGTTTAGAGTTATGGTAATGGGAGGATGGGGAGGGATCCTTGGAGGTGGGGTAGGAAAGTTATAGGAGGGCAAGGTAGTGGGTAAAGGTAAAGTAGAGGAGGCAGTAGGTACAGGAAATAGAAGTTATGCACATTCATAAAAACAAAACAAAGATCAAGAGTAGAATAGGTATAGGAAAGTATATGTCTATATATGTATGTATATATGTGTATGTATATATCTATAGCTATAGAGAAACATACCTAAACTTCACTGTAGCCCTTCGGGGCAGGGGATGTGGGGAGAGATATAAAGAACTAAGTAAAAAAGTGCATAGCAGAGAACAAAATTCACAAGGAAGCAAAGAAAAGATGGACAATTCTCAACACAAGTATTACTCATCATATAGGCTTTCTTGAAATGAAAATTTATAGTTACATATTTTGAATCCTCTCGTATGTTCTGTTATGCATATGACAGGCCTTTTTTTCTTTCTAATTTTGTATTTAAGTTCCAATATTTAAGTTTATGATGTGGTTTTGTTTCTTTTCTCTATTCTGTACTTCTGTTCTAGTGTTTGAGTCTAAAATAGAATCTTGAAAAAAAAAAGAATTGGAATATGAATAGCAGAAAAATAGAATAGGTCCTGGCCTCATGGATATTGCATTCTAATTTGAGAAGACAACACACAGAAAAGGGAGCTGAAAAGTATGTGTGTATGTGTATGTGTGTGTGTGTGTGTGTGTGTGTATGTTTAGGGTGGACTAAGGTAATCTAGTCAGGGTGGGGAGCACAATGATGAAGTCTCAAAAGTCAACACACTGTGACTAGGAGAATGAAATATGACTGCCCTGGAACCCATGCTTAAAATGAAGTTGCCTCCAAAGGAATTCACTAACGGAGGAATGGGATAACATGGTAGAAGGATATTGCAGGGTGAGGAGGCCTCATGTGTTGAGGAGAGTTTCAGGGCAATAAGACAGTTGAATCATGACAATGAATTTTATAGAATAATCAGTACAAACTGGGAAAGGATTGTACCTAAATGAAGAAAAAATAAGAATGCCAAGTATCCTATGTGGCTTTGTGGTGCTAATAACTCAGAACATTCACACTTCCTCAGGAGTGTATGGCCTATGGGAAACCACTGGTTTAGAGGATTTATTTGTCAATGAAATTAATGTAATATTGTGTCAACTATTTTGTCTCAAATATGCTATTTGCTTTTTTAGTATATACATGTAAATGTATATATGTTTGCTTGTATGTATAGAGATGGATGTGTATGTACCCACATAGGTACTTACCTCCCATTTATTCAGCACTTTAAGATTTGCAAAACACTCTATATACATTATTTCATTTCATCCTCATGTCAAGCATGTGAGGTAAATGTTGTTATTCTTCAAATTATACAGATGAGGAATCTGAGGCTTAAAGAGTTTCATGGGCAGATGGAACTCCCAGTGGGGAAGCTCTATCTACCAATAAAGATTAACACCAGCTCTGCAATTTATGTTATTAGAGAATTGTCTGGGGTCATTTAGAGGTTGAGTTACTCAAGATCACAAAACGAATCTTTATCAGAGACAAAGATAAAACCCAAATCTTCTTGACTTCAAAACTACTGCTCTGTATGTATTTATGTACCTTTCTCATTTCTCTCTCTGTTCATCTATCCACTTATTTATCTATGTTTGTCTCTCTGTTCATTCTGTGTCTATTATATCATGTCTGTCTGTCTATTCATACCTCCATCTCTCTATTCATTCATCCATCCATTCATCCATCCATCCATCCATCCATCAATGTATGTGTGTATATATGTATGTATGTATGTATGTGTGTGTGTATGTATGTATCTATCTATCTAGCTAGCTATCTGTCTATCTATCTATCTATCTATCTATCTATCTATCTATCTATGTATTTGATGTGGGATAGGTTTTGGGGGGATTTCTAATGAGAAATCCTTTCTAGGTTCACGTCTGAAAAGAATTACAGGCTCAGCTGTTTTTTGGTAGATTTACAAAAGTTTATTGATTCAAAGGACAAAAAGGGGTAGGGCGAGGAAACCTGGCTAGGAAAAGCTAGCAAGGGGCAAGGGAGGGAGTCAGAGAAGGTCTGGAAGTGTGACGCTGTGCAGCAGGCAGATGGCCTACTAGAATGCCTACCTGACCTGCCAGAAAAGGCTAGAGAAAGCTACCTACTACAAAGGGCCATCTGCAGAGTTCTAAGGGCCAGAGAGTCATTCTTAAAGATACAAAGCTGTCAATCATAAGTTCATTAAGCTAATGAGATGTACAAAGGTGGAGTTAGGGAGGATCCTGGGAGGAGCCAGGGTGTGACTAATACTTAGAGGGGCATGCACCCTTGACATCAACTGCACATGTGTTTTACCCATAATACACTGAGACAAACAGCAGGAGGGAAGAGGCAGGGGGTGTGGTTTGAGCCCTGATATGTCTTACGGTCACCAGTGGTCACAGATTTGAGGTCAGGTCAAATGAGATGTTCCCAACGTGATTGGCAAGTGGATGGGTTTGGTTTGCTAGGACAAAAGGAGGTAGTACCTTGAATGAATGGTTTGAGAGGAAATACCTCTAGTCTGGGGCAGGGAAAGACAAGTACAGCTGCGGAAAGGGGAGAAACAGTTAAGAAATGTGACTTTTACAGCTTAACACAAAACTGAATGAATAAAATCATAAAGTTACCCCAAAATATATTACATAGGCCATTCAGCACCTCTTCATATGCATCTATCTATCAATCTATCTATCGATCGATCTATCTATCATCTATCTATCATCTATCTATCATCTATCTGTCTGTCTATCTATCATCTCTCTGTCTGTGTATCTATATCTATCTATCTATCTATCTATCTATCTATCTATCTATCTATCTATCTATCTATGTTTAGTGATGGTATATAGCATCATCATATAGATGGTGAATTGCTCTTCTGATTTTATTAGCTTAGGAACTGAAAGATGATGAAACTTCTTCTACCATTGTAGATGAGCAGTTTCTCTGGATCTTACAGTGAGGGAGGCCTGTCCAGACTGCTGAGAGGTTAAGCACCCGTCTATGTCACAGGTGTGACTTGAATCCAGTTCCTTCTGGTTCTGAGACCAGCTTTCTGCACATGACATTACATTCTCATATTATTCACAATATAACAACTCAGTCCAACAAAAGCAAAGCACCTTAACATAATATACTAGGATAGATTAGACTAAAGTAGTTGACAAAAGATTATGCCACTAGAGATGGCTCTGCTTGTTAAGATGTTTTTCCTTTATCATGCCTCAGTTGGTTTCTTTGCAATCTCTTTACTCCCCACTGCTCTTCATTCCACCCTCTGGAGCCAAGCAGAACAAACAGGTTTTGAATGTCTCCCCTGGCATTGGTTCCTATTGGGCAGCTTTTCCAGACACAGGAAAGAGTTGTCTCAGCCTGCATGTACCAAGCAGCCTTAGGTCAGTATAGCATCAGCTGAGAATTAGGAGCACAGGGCTATGATACATTCTCAGAAGCAGACAGTGAGAGAGTTTTGTAAATGGAAGCAGAAAAGTAGCCAATTAGTTGATAGTGTAAGTAAGCATTTTTCCCTTAAAATTATCATTAATTAATTAATTAATTGATTGATTTTTTGATATTGGACATTAGACGGGTTGTATAGAAAGGTTGTAACCAATGGAGTGGACAGTGGGAAAAAGGAAACAAAAGCAAACATGGAAAAGAGCGATAGCATGTAGTTTGCTTGAGTCTCCATTTAAACTCTTTTCTTTCTAGGTCTTTCTCTGAATGTAGGTATCTCCTTTCATCCTGATACTTGTACAGTTGTCTTATAGCTGTGCATTGTTGAGAAGAGTCCAGTTTATCAAGGCTGGTCATCACACATACTATGTGTCTGTGATTGTGTACAAGTTTTTCCTGGTTCTGCTCTTCTTACTTAGTGCTGCATCCCAAAATTTTGGTATATTGTTTCATTATTGTCATTGCCTTGAATGAAGCTGCTGATTGTTTCTATAATTTCTTGTTTGACCCACTCATTTTTAGGATTAAGTTATTTAGTTTCCATTTAGTTTTTCGCTTATCATTCCATGGCCTTTTATTACATATAATTTTTGTTGCATCATGATCTGAGAAGGATACATTTAATATTTCCCCCTTTCTGCACTGAGTTGTGAGGTTTTTATGCCCTAGTACATGGTCAATTTTTGTGTATGTGCCATGTACCACTGAAAGGAAGGTATATTCCTTTTTAACCCCATTCAATTTTCTCCAGAGGTCTACCATATCTATCTTCTCTAAGATTCTATTTACGTCCTTAACTTCTTCTTTCTTGTTTATTTTGAGGTTAGATTTATTGATCTCAAAGAGGGGAAATTGAAGTCCCCAATACTATAGTTTTGCTATATATTTGTTCCTCTAGCATCCTTAATTTCTCTTTTTTTTGAATTAAAACTTTTATTTATTTTAGTCTACATCATTCATTTCCACAAAATTTTGAGTTACGAATTTTCTCCCCATCTTTCCCCTACCCACCACCCCAAAACAGCCATCCCATTGTATAACCACTCCCCCAATCTATTGTCTCCTATATCCTCCCCCTTCACCCCTCTGACTTTCCAGTGGGGCAAGATGGATCTCCCTACCACAGTGCCTGTGTATCTCAAGTTCTAGTTGGATTTAGTTAATAATAATAATCATTGTGTATATATATATATATATATACGTATATATTTTTAACATTTGATTATAGAACTTTAAATTCTAGATTCTTTCTCTTCCTCCCTCATCACCCACCCCCACTGGAAGGACAAACAATCAAATACATGCTGAACATGTATAATTACGCAGAACCTCTCTACAGTGGGCATATTGTGAGAGACTGATTACATGTCCCTTCTTCCTATCCCGCACTGCCCCCCAATCAACTCTCTACCCTGTCCCTGTCGCTCTACAGAAGTGTGTACTTTCATCAACCCTCTCCCCAACCCTGCCCACCCCTCCATCACCCCACCTCTCATCCCCCTTCCCCCTACTCTTTTATGTGGCAAGATGCCCAGTTTAGAGTTTATGTCATTCCTTCCCTAAGCCAAGTTCAGTGAGAGTAAGGTTGGCTCTTTCCATTTTGCCTTCCTGTTCTCTCCCTCTTTTGTAACAATTATCTTTTGCCTCTTCCATGAGATGCTCAACCCCATCCTGTCTCTCCCTGTCTCCTCTCAATCTAATCCTCTCTCACCTCAGGATTT
>JAQQSV010012416.1:0-12769 GCA_028646515.1 Pseudochirops corinnae
GGAGTTCGCAGCCGCAGCCACTGCCTCTGACGCTGCTTCCAGTCCGCACCGCACGGAGATTAGCTTGGTTCCGGCGTTCTCTTGCTCCACCCCTTCCTGCTACGTCAGCAAGCTCAAGGGGCATGGAAGATCTTCAAATCCCAGTATTGTTACAGTAGTCCTCTGTTGAGGATACTCTTCTTTCTCTAAGAAGGTTAAGGAAATCTTTTCCAATCCTAGCAGGGTGATTCCCAACTCTTGAACTCAGGAACTCTGATTATCTTGGAAACTTTTAAACTTGAATAAAAAGACCACTCTCAGAAATTCCTGTGCTCATAAAAGAAAACAGTTTGAGTAAAGTATTTAAGAACTAGAAGCCTAGTCATTCTCCTCTTAGGGCTATCCTGGACATACACAGATATCTTAGCACATGCATCTCTTGCAAGTCATCATGATTGACTCTTGGAATGGGAGAGAGAGCAACTAGATGTCTAATGAGGTCTCTTCCAACTTCTAAGATTCTGCGATACTGTAACCAAATCTTATTGAACTGTAAAAAATCAGCAAATCAGAAAAACAGGAAAAATTGTATAAATTCATGCAAGAGGAGTAGAACTTTTAAAAATCATTTACACAACAAAAACAACACTAAATGGAATTCAAAATATGATTAATTGTAATGGCCAATCTTGGTCTCACACACTAATGATGAAATTCACCTTGCTCTTCTTGATAAAGAGATGAGGAACTACAGATAAACAATATGATAGAAAGTAATAGATGCAACTATGTTCTTTTTGCTTGTGTTTTTTCTTTGTGACAAAAGCAGGTTCAATCCGATAGTGCTTGGGGACATGGGTTAAAGAGAAATTACTTTGGTATAAAAAGTAGAACTAAAAAAAACCCTGCACTTTGTATATTGTGGGGTTTTTCTTAAATGAAGACCTTAAACTACAAAAGAGAAAAATTAAGGCGTTATTTATTTTAAAAATGACTTACTACAGAATTTGACTTGCATTCTGTTTGAAATGTTTCACTCTAATTTTTATATATATAGACCTATGAGGATGAGCGAAGAAATCATTCTGAACTTCAGGTTAGATGTCAGCGTTTGGCATTGGAATTAGCAGATACGAAACAGTTAATTCAACAAGGTGACTACAGGCAAGAGAACTATGATAAGGTAAAAAGGTAAGAATGTACTAGATATCTGAGGTTTGAAATTATTTGATGTTGAGCAGCAAGTAAATGTCACAGTGGATAGAGTGCCTGGCCTGGGATCAGGAAAACATTTTCTTGAGTTCAAATCTGGTCTCAGACATTTACTAGCAATGTGACCCTGGGCAAGTCACTTAATAGTTTGCCTCAGTTAGTTTCCTCATCTGTAAAATGGGGCCACACTGGAGAAGGAAATGGCAAATCACTCCACAGTATCTTTGCCAAGAAAACCCCAAATGGGGTCATGAAGAAGCAGATACAACTGAAAAAAAACAGTGTAGTCTTTAGTTATTTCTGAACTTTTCTTTTATTTCAATTATCAAACATTTAGTTTCCCTCCCACATATCTCTCAACCCATTTGGAAGAGGGAAAGAAAGAGAGAGTCCCATTCTTCATTTTGAGTTTCTGGTTAATTCTTTGGATTAATTAATGGTTTACGTTCATCTTTTATTTCCTAAGCCAATGAACTCATTTATTGTCCCTTTTATCTAGTTTTTCTATATCTTATTAACTCCTCACTATAATTCGTCATTCTCTATTGTGTCACTTTCAGCTGATTGAAAAAATATTTATTAAGTATTTACTACGTGCTAGACAGAGTGCTAAGTGCTGGAGATGAAACTATAAGCAAGTAAGACCCTTCCCTCAAGGAGCTTACATTCTAATTGGGAATATAGAGGATATTTGGTGATGGAGGAGGAGGAGTACGTGCTTCAGGAATAAGTAGTAAAAATCTAAGCAATTCTTGAAGTACCTACCCATACAAAATATTTACCCTCAAGTCATCATATAGCTTCTTAAAATTTTACTCCAATCAAAAATTTATTTTAATTGGGCTAACAATCTTGCCACCATCCACTCCTTACTTTTGATATGCAACTCACTTTTTAGTAGCCCCTCTACCCAAAAAGTTATTGACAAGTATAATTGATACTTTCTTTTACCTTATAATTTTGTTGTTGTGTATTTTCTCAGTATTTTTAGGTGTTTGCGTATTTGGAATTTTGCCTTTTTTGACTTTCTTGCTACTTTACATTTTAGAATATAGTAAGATATTATTTTTTTATTTTTATTTATTTATTTATTTTGTTGTGTTTTTTTTTTTTTTTGTAGGGCAGTTGGGGTTAAGTGACTTGCCCAAAGTCACACAGCTAGTAAGTGTGTCAAGTGTCTAAGGCCAGATTTGAACTCAGGTCCTCCTGACTCCAGGGCCAATGCTCTATTCACTGCACCACCTAGCCACCCCACTGTAGTAAGATTTTAGAAGGAAAGAAGATAAATGGCATGTCTTGTATTGACAATTAAAAACATTATTTCATGGTATCTAAAATTGTAGCAAGGCATTTTAAATATGTTTTGAGAAATTTGATGTTGGTTTAAAATATTCATTTCTGATAAGAGAATAGAGTTAAAGATAATGCCGAAGACTTCATCTGAGGCTATCGTCATGATCTTAAGAAATTGCTGAGTTGTTGCTTCATTATTATTCACAAATCAGAGACATTCCTTTATAGAAATACCCAATAAGAAGTAGATATAAAATGGAATTTAGAGTCAAGAGGCCTGAGTGAATCTCAGGTTTTATGTGTAGATTAATAAGTCATTTCATTTCTCTGAATCTCAGCTTCCTCTACTCTAAAATAGAATTAATTATCCACCAAATTGTACAACTAACAGCATTATATACATGCTGGAAGTTATCATTATGGAAAATTCCTCCATTCTAATTGTATTCTAGGGAGAACAGGAAGGTATCTCCAATCAGCAGAAATGATCTGTGGCCTTTATGTAGAGCAAAGAAAGGAGGAACTCCAAATTCAGAGGCCAGAAATCTGTAAGCTGCGACTTCAGAAATTGCTATGAACAGAACAGTCAAAGAAATAATTTCCGCAGTGCTCTTCCATATAGTAACATTGTTTAAGTCAAACTGTTCTGAACCTAAAAATAAAGTAGTCCTAAAGAGGGTTTTAACTCTAAGATAAGATTTAGGATTAGTAGAAAAAGCAAAAGTTGAAGATAACTAGAAAAGATACTGAACATTATCACAGGCATTCATTTCTCTAAAGAGCTTGCTTTTTGAGAGTATTCATTAAGATTATTTAAGTGCTTTTGTTTTAGTAAAAGAATACTTTTTATTATAAAAGTATTTATAGTATTTGTTATAAGAAAATTTGAAGGGGTGGCTAAGTGGTGCCGTGAATAGAGCACGGGCCCTGGAGTCAGGAGGACCTGAGTTCAAATCCAGCCTCAGCCACTTAACACAAAAACTAGCCATATGACCTTGGGCAAGTCACTT
The DNA here is from genome assembly GCA_028646515.1 of Pseudochirops corinnae. NCBI lineage: Eukaryota > Metazoa > Chordata > Mammalia > Diprotodontia > Pseudocheiridae > Pseudochirops > Pseudochirops corinnae. The sequence continues at coordinate 3,495 of JAQQSV010012416.1, forward strand.
AACCCTAATTGCCTTACCTTCTCCCCTCCAAAAAAAAAAAAAAGAAAATTTGAAAATATGTGGTTATAGATTTGTTTTAATGGTTTGACCAAAGGGCCATGTCTTAATCTGATTTCTGTCCCAGTTTTTCTCTTGTGTTCAGCCATTTTTCAGTTTTGTCTGACTCTGTGACTCCCTTGACACAGATAATGAAGTGGTTTGCCATTTCCTTCTCCAGCTTACTTTACAGATGAGGAAATGGAGATGAACAGGATTAAGTAACTTGCTCAGGTTCACATGGCTAGTAAGTGTCTGTTACCAGATTTGAACTCACATATATGAGTCTTTCTGACTCCTGACTCTGCATTCTACCCACTGTGCCACCTAGCTACCCCTAATTTTTTCATTAACTTCAGTTAAATTGCTTACCCCTAGTGGACCCAATTTCCTTATTTAAAAATAAGGGAGTTGTTCCAAACCCCAGAGTGCTCATGGCCCCTTCAGTCTCTAAAGTTCTGTTATTTTAAAATTTTAGTTGGCACTGTAACACAAAGACACTTCTATCATTTGGTATCTATATAAACAAATTGTAGATTTGGCTTCTCTTAAACCTGTATGACCAAGTCTTTAAAAAAAAAATCAGACCTATGGAATCCACTTTAATGGTTGAATCTGAACATCAGAATTTAAGAAATAACAACAAGATTCACAAATATATCCCAATTTATTATTTTTTCCAGTGATCGGGATGCACTTGAACAAGAATTATCTGATATTAGACGAAAACATGAAATTTTAGAAGCTTCTTATAAAGCACAAACTAAAGAAAGAAATGACTTGTCAAAAGAGGTAAAACTTTTGGGTCCAATCACTTGTACATGTTAGAATAGTTTTACTTACCAAATTAATAAGGGATTCTGGGTGGAGTTTGTAGAAGAGAAGTTATTTTTTATGTAGTTTCCTTAAGAAAATGATTTCTATTGCACAGTTTTCCAGTGGGAAATTGTAACAGAGGCATTTATTTGTTTGTTTTCTTCTTCAATTGCATAATTGTTTTTATGTGGTTTTTTTAAAAGTACAAAAGAAAAAGAAAAATAACGGGGATAATAACAAAGGGGATAATAACAAAGGGGATGTGGAAATATTGGGACACTAATACACTGTTGGTGGAATTGTGAACTGATCCAGTCATTTTGGAAGGCAGTCTGGAATCATGCCCAAAGAGTTATAAAACTGTGTATACCCTTTGACCTAGCAAGGTGAGTAGGGCAAAAGGGAAAAGAACCTACATGTTTTAAAATATTTATAGCAGCTCTCTGTGTGATAGCAAAGCACTGGAAATTGAGGGGATCTTTTGGACAATGACTAAACAAGTTGTGTGTTATATGGTTGTTATGGAATGCTAATTTTAGAAAAACATGGAAAGATTTGCCTGAAATACAATGAAGAGTGAAATGAGCAGAACCAAGAGAAATGTTATATACAATAACAGAATATTATTCAAAGAGTAACTGAATGAGTAATCTGTTCTGAGTATTATAAATATTCATGTCAACTACAAAGGACCTATGAAGGAAAATACTGTCCACCCCCAGAAAAAGACTCTATAAAGAGAAGTATGCACAGTATGGTTTACATATATATATATATATATATATATATATATATATATATATATATATACACACTCACTCATATGTATGTATGGATTTTATATATATCTGTATCAAATGATGGCTGTCTCTAGTGTGAGGTGGGGAAAGAGAAAGGGAAGGAGGCAGTTCAGAACTCAAAATGTAAAATTACATTATTATATTACATTAATTTTTTTTTAAAAAAAGAGATCAGAATTGAATAACTGAAGTGGATTTTCTCCTGACTAAAATTGTAGATGTATAAAGTATCTTAGACCTGCCATGTCTGTAGACAATTAAATCTATGTATCCTGTTGAACATTTTCTTTGTTCATAGGCTGCAACCTTACAGCAGTCTCTTACTTTGCTACAAAAAGATAAAGAGTATCTTAATCGCCAAAACATGGAACTTAATATACGTTGTGCCCACGAAGAAGATCGCCTTGAAAGAATTCAAGTTCAACTTGAGGACGCCAAAAAGGCTAGAGAGGAAATGTATGAAAAATATGTGACCTCCAGGCAAGTTTTACTTTGTTTTCTCTATGTTTGGACGTGACACTACTGTCTTAGTCCTTCCTTCACTTCTTACAAAAAATTGTCCTTCCGGGGAAAGGCAATGATTTTATTTTCCTGTTCTGCACGTGATCATTAGACTGACATTTTATTTTACTTCCACAGAAGTTGTATTTATGCTAATTGATCTTTCTAGGCACTGTTATTGTTTTTTTCCCCCCAATATGAAAATCCTATCTTTTCCTAAGGCAAGAGGAATAAGCTTGCAACTATTTCATTTCATTTCATTTCATTTTATGATACAACATTTTAAAATCTCCTGCCTATAAAATTTTGATTTTAAAAGGATTTGGTTTCTTAAGGGGCATTTTTTTGTTACTTGTTTATGGAGAATAGAATGTACATCATAAGTATCATAACTTTGTATTTTTCATTTAGCCAGAGAAATGGATTAGGGACTAACAATGTGCATAAAATTAAGCCATCCTTATTATATAGCAGCTCCTATAATCTTTGTGTTAGAAAAAGGGGTACTACTAGATGGGGAAATCATGTCTTAATCCTATCTCTCACTATTCATTGGCTCTTCTCCTGCCCTCCTCCCCATCCTCTAGAATTCTTCTTACTTCCTTTATAGGAAAAAACAACCAAGTAATTATTTTTAAATGAAAGATACATACATTCCAGGGGTGACTAGGTGGCACAGTGAATAGAGCACTGGCCCTGGAGTCAGGAGGACCTGAGTTCAAATCCAGTCTCAGATGCTTGACACACTAGCCATGTGACTTTGGGCAAGTCACTTAACCCCAACTGCCCCAAAAAAAGCAAAACAAACACACATACACACACACACACGCACACACACACACACACACACACACACACATACACACAAGATATAGATGTACCATATGCAGGAATTTCTAGGCCTATAGAAATATATACATACCATTAGTAAAATATTAGAAGACACAGAAATTATTGACATTTTATGTTGGTGCCAAGAATAAAAAGCAAATGTGTTTAGCAAGTTGAGATCTTAGATAGGAATCATAAAATTTTTTAAATTACACATCATGGTACACAGCCTACTTTTGCAAAAAGTGTAATATAAAATATGTATGACATAATAGAGTCTTTCATGGAGGTACAGACATCTCAAATCAATAAAATTTCTCTTTCTTTTCAAATACTTATAGAGACCTTTATAAAACAGAATATGAAAATAAACTACGTGATGAACTTGAACAAATCAAATTCAAAACAAATCAAGAGATTGAACATCTTAGAAGCACCTCAAAGGAGATGTATGAACGTGAGAATAGGTAAGAGCATAAATCTCAGGTAAATTAAGTTATATTTCTTTCGGACTTGGGAGGAAAAATGTCTCAATTATACATACTCTCATGTATAAAAATGATTGTATTCAACTTTGTGGCAAAAGGTAAAATTTGGTAAACCCCAGTCATATGGGGATAGATGTATACCATCTTACATGACAGACCAGCCTTTTACTGTGGCTTAAATATTCCTTTCCAACATACCAACCCAATAATTCTGTTACCATTTTACTTTCTTTTCCAAACGCCTGAATGACTTCACTTATATTCATATAGTCGTGAGTTTAGCAATCATTTATACATCCAATGGCATTCTAACTTATTCCCTTGTGAACTTTTCTATCCTGAGATGGTGCCGTGAAAATATTGCATGACTTATACAGTGAGTCACAGAGGCATCACGTTAAGATTTATCACTGAGAATTGGTCGTTGTATAGACATAAGTTACTTTTTATCAATCAGTTAATTATTATCTATTTAGTAAGAGTCTAGCATGCACTAGGTACTGTATTAGGTGTTAGGAATACAAATACAGATAAAAGAGGTTGTCATATCATTGGATTATTGATGGTTTGATTCAACTCATTTCAACAAACATTTACTGTCACCTAATAGATGAGTATCATGGGTCTAATAGGTCATTGGGGTAGGCTTTAAGAGTTCTTTCCATCAGTGGAGATTACAATCCATCCATACTTGCATATCCTGTGTAACTTGTATCAATGTTCTCCCAAAAGGTCACCACAGAGCACACACCCAGCATCTGGACGCTTTAGTTTCTCCCAACTTTCACAGGAACTTTATCATGTATTTCTTTCATGACATTCTTTACTTTTATCCTTTGTAGTTCCTTGTTGCTTTTATGTTACAGTCGGCTCACATCTACTGAACAGGTTTCCATTGCTCTCTTTGTAATGGTTATTTTTGGTTCTTCAAAGGTAGTGACAGCAGCAGTATTAGGAAATTGTTTGTATTGAAAAGATGGGCCTTCTCTGTTATTGGAAGCTTAGGCTAAGTAAAAGTGTTTTCCAGTTTCTTAAAGATAATCAAGATTGCCCTTCTTCCTTCTCTCTTTCAATTCTGGACCCAGCTTTCTTATCCATCTTTATTGTCTGTCCCAGATATACATACAGTTGGACAAGCTTTGTAGGGTATTAATTCAGATATGTGCTAAAATCTCAGATTTTAGATATTCTTCATCCACTTGGTCATTCCACGATAGACCAAACTCCTTTGAGTGATTTCTTCTAGGAGTCTTTATGGTATACTGCAACTTGATTTAATTAACATAATGTTATCTGCAAAAAAGCATCTGGAGAAACTCACCATTCACATGGAATGACTCCTCAACTTGGATTTTATTAACTCCTGCAGGTTCAGTTATCATCTCTATGCAGATGATTCCCATATGGGTATTGGTGTATGTATGCACACACACACACTTTCAAATTCATATATCCAGACCTATTCTATCTACTGAGCTTCAGTCTTTTAACACCAGCTGCTTCTTGGCATCTTGAATTGAATAGCATGTAGCACCTCAAACTCAACATGTTCAAAATAGAACTCATTATCCTTTCTCCAAAACTCTCCATTCTTCCCACCTCCCCTATTACAGGTAAGATCACTAATATCCTGTCATTCTCCCAAACTTATTCCCTTAGTGTCATCCTCAACTTCACCCTCATCTCTTTATATCTATCAAATCTATTGTCACATCTTTTTGTATAATATCTCTCTCATACATCCTCTGCTCCAGGGCTCCTTAAATTTTTTCACTCTTGACCCCTTTTCACCCAATAAATTTTTACATGACTCTGGTATATAAATACATAAAATACATATACATATCAAATATTTACTGATAATAAATCATAAAGAAATTTATTTTAAAACAGTTCTTTGGTATAAATATAATTTTACCATTTATTAAAGATGAAATTAAGTTTGCCTACTAATGAGATGGATGTGCTTGTTTATTTTTACATAAAGAATTCAATCTTAGCAGAATATTTGATATTGCATATCTGTATGTGATATGTATATGACACTATGTATACTGTAGAGCATCTTCAGTGTTTTTCAGAGTTAATTGATCATTTGATTTTATGCTCATCAATGCTGAGAACACCATTTTGCATAAATACATAGTACAAAATGACAGAAGTATGTTTAGGCCATTTCAGAAATTGTTGCAGGGTGGCTAGGTGGCACAGTGAATAGAGCACCAGCCCTGGAGTCAGGAGGACCTGAGTTCAAATCCAGCCTCAGACACTTAATACAAAAACTAGCCGTGTGACCTTGGGCAAGTCACTTAACCCCAATTGTCCTACCTTCCCTTCCTCCAAAAAAAACAAAAAAAAAACCAAATTGTTGCCCATTCTGTCCTGATCCCAAGCCAAAATTCATTTAATGATTTTGTACGTCCAGTAAAAATACTGCAATTCATGATAGACAGTAGTCTCAAATCTGAACTAATGTGCTGCTGGCAGCATTTGTTGGTGTTGTGTGGTATGATGACATGTGCAGTGTGAAGTGTGCATATTGTATTTTCAGAACCAAGGCTGCAGTGAAGTTACATAATGCAACATAGGAAGGCACTTCCAGAAACACCTTGTACACATTTGATTTTTAATTTTTGGTAGTTGTGCATTTAGAAAACTTTTACTGTTCCCAAATTTTTCTTAACCCCCCCATTCAGTTGTGCGACCCCATATGGGGTCATGACCCATAGTTTAAGAAGCACTCTCTGCTTTCACACAGACATAACACCCTTGTACAGACCCTTATTACCTCCTACCAGGACTATTTCAGTAGCCTCTTGGTTGATCTCCCTGCTGTCCCAAGTCTTTTCCCCACTCAAATCTATGCCTAAAATTCAGCTCTCACTATGTAAGCCCCAGACTTTTACTGCCACCAAGATCAAATATGTATTTAGGGTCTTCAATCAGTATGGTTGTAGGGTTCCCATTTTAATCAGACTTCTAAAAAACTTAATTACTGATTTATTATTGGTGCTGTCTCAGGCCTCTGCAATGTCTTACTCTGATCCTTCTTTGTCCTGTTGAAATTACCCTGCATTCTTGAAGACTGTTAGCAGAGTGCAAGCTCTGCCAGGTTTTACCATACTGGGAAAGCTTCAAGAATGGTCCCAGGAAGACACCGACCTAATTATGGAGAGACAGACTAGTCAAAATGTGAGATCTTTTTACGGTGACAAGTAAGCAAATAGATTACCATAGGAGCTGAAGCACATTCATCTTGAAATTCTAACCATAAACCAGAAGAATAAGGAATATGAAATTTTCTGGAAGCATGGATGGCTCCCAGGTTCATCCTGAAGGAGAAAAAAAAAAAGATTTACAGAGTGAGTTCTATGGGATGCCAGTATCAGTAAGAAACATTTCTTCCATTAGATATTTGGTCATTGTTCTTTGCAGTAGTAATGATAAGTTATTTACAAAAAAAAAACACCATAAAAATGAATGCAATCTGTGCATCATTGTCAGTTGCTGAGGTTACACTAGTAGAGAAATTCAGTGAAGAGCTCTAGAAGACCTTCCAAATCTGATCAAATGTACTGTAATGCTTAATGACTATGGTACAAAGGTGGAAAACAGTCAGAATGAGTAGAAATTTTGGGAAAGTAGGGTTCAGGACAAAGAAATTGAGAGAAACCAAAAACTTAGAGATTATATAGAAACTTCCTGTCTCTTTATCATGAGTACTTTCACTGAAAGAAGAATCATAAAGTGCTGTACATGGCAAGCATCAAATAACACCATAAAAGATGAAATAAATTATATTTTTAACAAACACTAAAAGATTTCTTATTGATATAGAAGTTACTCTTGAATCAGCTATCTTTGTACAATAAGACCATCAACTTGTTAAAGCTAAGATCAGAAATTGGTGGGGAAAAGAAAAGAAAAAAAATAATAATGAGGAAAAACTATTGATACACCATTTAAATAATTTAACCCTGAATTATCTAAACAAACTGTTAAAAACCTAATTAAGAAATGGAAAACAGAAATAAAATCAGCAACTTTCTTCAGAAGTTTAAGCATTGCAAATTGTCACAAGCAAAAGACTTACGGAGACCCGAAAGTCTCTAAATAAACAAACATCTAACTTGCTTGCCAGATGTTGAAAGATGACTGAAAAATGCAAAAGTAGGTTGGAATTTAACCTTGTCTGTAAAATCTTAAAAAAAAAAAAAAAAAAGGATCATGGAATATTAACAAAAGCATCATTTCATAAAGCAAAAAAAGAGTAAAGTTTGTCCAGATAGATAGCCAGGGGCATTCAAGGCTGAAAATAAAAGAACTATAAATAAAAAGGCATAGGGGAATGGGTGCTTAATTAATACTAGTGATTGTTTTTTGTTGTGTACCTAAAATGTAGAATATGGACAAAAGGGTAGTGTGAAAAGACTAGAAAGTAAATGTTCTTATAGGAAAAGCAAAAATGGCAATAAAGAAGGAAAAGGCAACAAGGGTGGACCAAGTATATAAAAGAGTTAATTCAATGCTAGAGGTGATACAGTAGTGTTGGCATTTAGTGAATGATACTAATACCTAAATGGAAGCAGCTAGATGGTACAACGGATAGAATGCCAGGCTTGAAGTCAGGAAGACTCCTCTCCTTGAGTTCAAATCTGGCCTCAGACACTTACTAGCAGTGTGACCCTGGCCAAGTCACTTAATCCTGTGTGCCTCAGTTCCTCATCTATAAAATGAGGAAATGGCAAAAGAACCTCTGCCAAGAAAACCCCAAATGGGATCACAAAGAGGCGTCCACAGAGGGTGGAGCCAAGATGGCAGCGTAGGAGCAGCAACATATTACAGCTCTCACATAGCCACCCCAAAATACCCATAAAATATGACTCTAAACTAATCCTAGAACTCCAAAACACACACAAATATACTTTCCACTAAAGTCAGCTCAGCTACGAGGAACCATATCAGCACTGCGAACCGAAACCAGCCTGGCCTGAAGCCCTGGCTGAGCCCCAGGGGCAGCTGGACGAGAGGAGCAGAGCCCCGGCTGGAGCCTGAGGTGAGCAGATTGGCAGCAGCCGTGGCAGTGTTCAGAACTAGGTCAGTGGTGCTTGCGAGGTCGTGGGAGAAAAGCGGTCTGGCCAAAACGCCTCCAGGGCTGAGAAGCGAAAGGCAGAGATTCTGCACCCGCCTCCACATTGCAGCTTCAGCACCCTTGGCCTGCAGACTGCAGGGGGACCAAACGATTGTTCAGAGGCCAACTGTTCTTGCGTTGAGCGGCCTGGATCCAGATCGCGGTCTTGGGCTTTGGTCTTGTGGTCCTTTTTCCTTCAGTGACCCAGAAGTGGGGGAGGGACCCAGCACCTCCCTGAGAGCTACGGCAGCTGGGAGGACCCCAGCGACTTAGGACAGAGCTTTCCCCTCTGGAAGCAGAGCTCCACAGAGATTAAAAGTAAAAATAAAAAAAAAACAAAACACGGACTGACCAACCATGAATAAGAATAAACATAAGAAGCAAAGTAAGAACAGCAACCAAACCCTAGATTCCTTCTTTGGGGACAAGAAAGACCAAGGCAGAGAGAGGAGGAGGACAGTGCAGCCAGAACTCCCCCACCAGGGGCTTCCAATAAACATGAAGATTGCCTTAAAGCTAGAGATCAGCTGAAGAAGGATTTTGAAAACCAAATCAGAGAAGTAGAAGAAAAATTGGGAAGAGAAATAAGAATGTGGCAAGAAAATTATGAAAAGGAGTCAGCAATCTGACTGAAGAAATTAACACCCTAAAAAATAGATTAACTCAAATGAC
>JAQQSV010012417.1:0-12769 GCA_028646515.1 Pseudochirops corinnae
GTGGGATCACTGCTGGCTGTTGAAACTTACCAAAGTGCAAAGCTCTTGGTTTCAGTTTCAGGTTAGAGGTGAGAAGGGAAGGAGGACCTGAAGCCAAAGGCACAACCCCGCCATAGCCCAGGAGTGGAGGTAATTCCAGGTTGCTATAAATAAATAAACAAACAAACAAATGAATGAATGAATGAATGAATAATAAATAAAATGGTCTGGAAAAGACAAAAGAACCCAAACATAGAAATTTACTATAGGAATTGAGAAGACCAGGGCACATCATCAGAGGAGGAAATTGAAGTGAAAAACCTTCTCCTACCCCAAAGTATAATGTCAAATAGTCACCTGCCCAAAAATAATTCATATAAGAATTAAAAAAATTACTTTTAAAATAAAATGAGAGTGATCAAGGAACATTTTTTTTTAAAATAACAACCGTCCAAGAAAAACAAAATTTGGAAAGAAAGTTATCCAATTGGAAAAGGAGGTCAGAATCTTTATCTATCTCTTCACTTATTTATTTGTTTGTTCATTTGTTCACCCATATTTCTGTTTGCTTATTTGTTTTTTTATTTAATTATTTTTTAGTTTTGTGACGCTTGCTTTTTATATTTTGAGTTCTAAATCCCCCCCACCATCCCCTCTTCCATCCACAAGAAGGCATCTTATAAAAGTTATATGTGTATGATCATAGTAATATTTCCGCATTCGTTGTGTTGTGAAAGAATCAAAACAAAAAGGAAAACCATGAGAAAAAGCAAACAAACAAAAAAAAAGAACATTACATGCTTTGATCTGCATTCAGGCTCCATAGTTCTTTCTCTGACTGTGGAGAGTATTTTCCATCATGATTCTTTTGGAAGTGTCTTAGATCATTGCACTACTCCAAAGAGTTAAGTCTAACAAACTCTGTAATCACACAATGTTGCTGTTGCTGTGTAGTGTTCTACTGGTTCATCTCTCTTCATTCATCAGAGATCCAGAATGTTAAGGAAGAAAATGACTCCTTGAAACTCAGAATTAGGCAAAAGGAAACCAGCAAAATTATGAGACAAAGAAATAATAAAACAAAATATAAAAAATTAAAAAAATTAGAAAAGATGTGAAACATCTCATAAGAAAAAACAACTGATCTCGAAAACAGATCAAGAAGAGAAAGCATAAGAATACTGAGAATACATGAAAGCTACAATCAAAGAAAGACTCTTGATACAACAATACAAGGAATAATTTTGAAAAAGATTTCTGAAGTGTTAGAACAAGAAAAGAAATCGGAAATAGGAAAATATGCCAATCAACACTTGAGAGATGTCCTATAAGGAAAAATTACAGTAATATCATAGCTACATTTCAAAAATCCCAGCCCAAGGAGAAAATATTATGAATAGCAAGAAAAAAATCAGATATGGTGGAGCCACAATTAGAATCACATAAGACCTAGCAACAGTGACCCCAAAAGATTGCAGGTCTTTTAAAAAGCAAAAGCACTGAGGTTGTGACCAAAAATGTCTTGCTTAGTAAAGTCAAGCATAATACTGAATGGAAAAAAAGGATATTTTAGAAATTGCCAATACCTTCATGATTGTTTTTTTTTCAAAAATACCTGAACTTAATAGGAAACCTGAGAAAAATGCAAGATAAGCATCAAAGACTAATTTTAAGGAACTCAGTAGGAATAGGCTGTTTACATTTTCTATTAGGAAGTATAAACTCTATTTCTAAGATTATAATTAGTAATTGGGTAGTTGGAAAGAAGATTGGGGTAGAACTGAATTAGAAGTGATTTATAGGAATAATAAAAAGAGTAAAATATATGCCAAATGAGGTGCAAGAGGAGGAATTGATAGAAAGGAATTAGATGGTGAATAAGGACTGGTAGCTCTGGAACCCTAATCTCTTTAGGAACGTGTTAAAGAGGCTACAATACATATATTCACAAAGAAAGAAGAAAAAATGGATAGGGAGGAAGGAGAGGGTAAGGGAGGGATTTTTAGTGGGAACCCTAATTGCATCAGACTGGGTTAAAGAGAGAATAATATATGCACTTAGAAGAGAATAAAAGTCTTCTAAATTTATAAAGAAATGAGAGGTTGAGGGAATAAAATAAAGGGGAACAAAGAGAGGGGTTATAAGAATGGGATAAAGAAGGAATAACATATTTATTTGGAAGGCTATAAAAGTCTTCTAAATCCAGATTGAAATAAGTGGTTAAGGGTCTCTGAGGGGGAAGGTAGGTTAAGAAATAGGAGGGTAAGGTAGGGAGTAGAAGTAAAGTAGAAGAGTCAGGAAGGACTGGAAATAAGAAATATGATGTGGAGAAGAAACAGGTATAGTATGGTCTTACATAGATGCATATGAATGTATATATCTACATATGAGTATGATTATAGATATCCAAGTATTTGTATATGCCTATAAGTCCATGTGTGTTTGTGTACATGTTTGTATGTATGTGTATATACACACATAAATATTTATGTGTATAGATCTCTTTATGCATATATATATACACATAATATATGTATGTGTTACACACATGTGTATATATGTATATATACATATATGCATGCACACATATGTGCATTATATGAATGTGTGTATGTTTCTGCAATAAATAGTAGACTTCTTGGTGTCAGGTTGAAGGGGGAAAAAGTGCACAGCAGAAAACAAAATAAAACTTACAAGGAAGCAAATAAAAGATGTACAGCTCTGAACACAATGTGTGGTATTTATTTTATAGGCTTTCATTAAATGGAAATTTATTGCAATATTTTTAAATCCTCTCATGTTCTGCTGTGCACATAGCAATGTTTTTTTTCTTTTCAAATTTTGTATTTGTTTTAGTATTTCAGTTTAAAATAAATTAATAAAAAATTATAACCTTCAACTCACCATCACCCGTAATTCTTCTAGTTCCATGATCTCAAACTTCAAAATTCCTTTCAGTTCATGTCATTTGAATGTCTCTACTCTCCCAGTATCTCACCACTTCTTTACCCTAAATTTCTGCTTTTAAAAAAAGGTATTGACATTATAGTTGAATGTTTCAACTATATGCTCTCATTTATTCAGGATTCCATGCCCTTTGGCTTGCCACAATTTTGGCCTTATTAGTCCCTAACTCCAATTTACTTTTCCCATCATCCTTTTCTGTTCTTACTAAGCTACTTTGGCATGCTGCAAACATCTAGTAGAAGAAATGCACCATCGTACTGATATTATCTACTACAAATGGACTATTTAATTTCAACTGACTCATCATTGCTTTGCAATAGTCTTTTCTACTTTTCCCTTGTTGAGTCCTTAAAACTACCATGACGTCTTTAGGAAGAGCATTCTTCTTTCTTAAGATGTCCTGTACTATCCTCTTCTACCATTCTTTCATAATGGAACATTTCTCATACTTATTTAGAAAAGAGATATCATTCTTTATGAGATCCCTCCTCTTTCCTGCTCTACACTTTGAAATTTCTCGGTTTTATATTATGTTATAATTTTCCCAGATCTCTGACAAAGGATTTGCTTTTCACTGTGTGAAATCCATCCTTGCATCCTTCATCCCATTCCTTTAAGTGTTCTGTGATAGCAGACCCCTTTGGTCACCCTTTCTTTGTCACCTACTAACCATCTTTATATATGAGCTTTTATATTTATACCTAAAAATATGCTAAGACCTCCTCTACTCTCCCTATGCCAGCATGAGTTAGACCTGTCTTAGTACACTTTCCTCATTCTTCATATGGATAAGGAAAGAATTAAGATAACAATTTTCACAGAAGCTAAAGGAAGAGAGTCTGCAAGAGGAAAGAGTGGCTGACACTTAAAATTTACAGAGATATTGTAGGATGAGCACTGAGAAAAGATCAATGAACATAACAGTTAAGAATTTATTAGTAACCATTAAGAGGTGATTTTTCATTATGTAGTCAAGTTTTGAACCAGATTTCTGGGAAGTTTTTCCCCTTGCAATTTGGGTATAAAGGAGGGCAAGATATTGGACAAAAAGATACTTAAGAAAGGATAACTTTTTGAAAATAAAACACAATGAAAAATGCCATTTAGGGTCAGTCAAGGAGCACTAAAATGATTATCACATCTGTGAGGGGCCAATTTAGATTTTAAAATATAAATTTTCAGTGAACTAAATCTTCTTACATATACATTAATAATAGCTATTATTCATATAGACTTTTAAGGTTTACAAAATGTACTATACAATTTATCTCTTTTGATCTTAAAAAAACAACAACCTTTTAAGGTAGATGCTATTATTATCTCATATTGCAGATGAAGAAATAGAGGATGATAAAGGTTAAGTCCCTGACTCAGGGTCACACATCTCATAAGTGTCTGAGACAGGATTTGAAATGAGATCTTCCTTACTTCAAGTCCAATTTTGCATATACTACACAATTTACCTTCCAATGATGCTCAGCACCTTAGTAGAAATGAAGAAGGTAAATTGGTTGGCAAATCTACCATTAGGGTTTTTCAAGGAGTGAGTAGGCTTAGGGCAAGGAGGTCAAGCATTCAATGGTAGGAAATAGTGTAGTTAGTTCACCTAGTTAACTACAGGGTCAAGACTGTGAAGGATGGAAACTGAACAGACAAAGGATAATGAATTGGAAGAATAGGAACAAGTAGAGAGACTGGAAGCCATGGTTAGGGTAAACAATAAGGTTAAGAGGGGTGAATGGAACAAAAAAATAGCAGATCCTGGCAACATACATATATTTCTGTTTCATGGAAGTAGTATATTTGTGTATATGCCTTGGTTATAACAAGTCCTTGTCCATAGTTTAAGTAGAATGAATATATGCATATTAAAAGCTGAAAAACTAATGAACTGGGAGACCACAGTATATGAGAAGGCGCCAATATATATATTGAAGTCCCAGAGTAGGAGGGCAGAATTTGGGACTGCAAAAAGTGTAACAAACTAGGCATTAATTTCCTTTTGTATATAAAAAATAATAATCAAAATAATTGCAAACTACTAATAATCATATGAAAGAATAATCCAAATCACTTAAAAATAAGACAAATGTAAATCAAAATAGGCCTGAACAGTCACCTCAGACCCTATATATTGGCAAGCATGACAAAGGATTACTTAGCCAATGTTGTATCTTCATCTCACTAGGTATGGTATGGTATGGTGAAGAAAGAAGTAGGTATGACATTGAGTCCAATATCAGGAGAGGTCTCCATCTGGCTCAGCACTCAACAGTTATGGAAGACAGAGATACTGTTTTCAGATAATAATGCCATTGATCAGGTAGTATGTTATAGAAGAGAGCATGCTGGATTTGGAGCATTAGGTCTTGCATTCCAAGGCTTGCTCTGTCACTTATTACTTATGTGTCTTTGGGCAAATTATGCAAAATTATTGGGCTGAATGCACTCTCACATTTTAATTTACAGCACCAAATTTAATCAACCTGTCACTGTCTGATGCCACTTCCTGACTCCTACTAACCAGAGACATTTTTGATTTTATTGTTGTATTTGCTCAGATAGTTTGGTGGTTTAAGGCAAAGGAGACACAGCAGCTAGCAAGGTGAGGAGCTTGTCCTAGAGAAGGACTACATTAGGTCAGAAATGATTATAATAGTTGACCCTCATAATTTTTTTTTGAGTTTTAAGAATCATATTTGATCTAGTTAGAGACCTCAACTCCTCTCTGCATATAATTATACCAATATTCTCAGATCCTTAAAAGGAGAAAAAACACATGTAAAATACAGTTAACTATCAAAAAGCTTTCATTGGTTTTATAAACTCAATTGACAGTGAAGAGAGTATTTATTGAGATTTAACATGAGAAGTGCTATATAATCAATTTAAAATGATAAGATGCAAATATAATTAGGTTCTTAACCCATAAAAATTGTAAAGATTATTTAGGCACTTAATTTGAATTTTAAAAGCCTATGACAGTGAGTTAATAATTTTGACAACTAATAGAGTATCTAACTAAATGTCACTATTTTTATTAATTAATATTTAATTTGCTATACACTATCTTGGCAAATGTTAATTAAATGCCAGAAAATCCTTTACAATTTTAATGTATTAATAATCTTATAATTATTCCTTTGTTACTAACATAATTATGAGTTAATTACACAGCCAACAGATTTACCCTAGCCTTCACAGAGTGCTTAAGAAGAGCTAATTTTTTTTTTTTACAGGTCAGTAAACTTGTTTGACTGGCAAGTGCTGTCACAGAACATGAAAACTTTCTTGTGAATAAATATACATGTTCACTTGGCGTCATAGCTACTATGGCCTCACTCAGTTCATCTGGAAAGAAAAGAGTATTAAGTTGTGCTTAACAGCTATACTGATTTTACAGAACCTAAAAGCATGGAGATACCAAAAACTACTTAAGGGTGTGAGTTTCTCTGAACGCTAAAGAAACATATCATCATTGCAGAGCTGAAACTAAATCAGGGCAAAGTGAACGTTCCCCCAAAGTACAAACAGCCAGGCTAGAGCAATACTTCCTACAGTAAATTTTGCAAGCCCACTTTTTGCATACCTCATGAGACTTGACCAGAACCCTGAAATTACTTGTTTGCTTTCCCTCAATCAAGCTTAAGTTGACATTGTCAGGATCTCATTTTGTACCTCTGTACCATAACACTGTCCCCTCTCTCCTTTTCTCACTACTTTCATCTCCTCCTCCAAGGTATTAGGGTTTGAAAGCCTGAAAGGTTGGTGTGGTTGGCCATGATGCATACGTGGGAGAAACTGGAAGGTATTCTGTGTGGGATCAATCATTCCCTTCTCCCATTTTGACTATGCCCAAACAAAAACTGTCCTCTGAATCCCAAACATAAAGAGAAAATTTGATGCATTCCAGAGAGTGCTAGACATGGAATCTGGAAGATGTAGGATTAAATCCTTCTTCTGATGTATACTTTCTGTGAGAACCTAGGCAAGTCAC
This sequence comes from Pseudochirops corinnae, assembly GCA_028646515.1. Lineage (NCBI taxonomy): Eukaryota > Metazoa > Chordata > Mammalia > Diprotodontia > Pseudocheiridae > Pseudochirops > Pseudochirops corinnae. The sequence continues at coordinate 6,944 of JAQQSV010012417.1, forward strand.
TTCATTTCTCTTTGACTTGGTTTCCTTATCTTTATAATGTGGAAGCTATATTTTGTGATCTTTTAAGTTGTTCTTTAAAATCTGTGATCAGAGTTTTCATCATAGACCCTAGGAAGTTTCTGTACACTTTCCATGCCACATAGATCAGTGATATGGTTCTTGCCAGGCACTTTCTTACACCTTGTGGAAAGAGAGGCTAGATTTTATGAATGAAATGGAAGTACCTAAAACATTTCCTGCTGCCCCAGATGCAGACTCACCATTTCTCCTTGTAAGAACTCTTCCTTGCATGTCTTTTTGATGTGAGATAGATTGCCCCTTTCTTCTTCTTCCTTTCTCCTTCTCCTAGTGGATTCTTCAATCTCATTCTTCCATTTTTCTTTTAAGACTCCCAGAATAATAGACTCACAATCATTACCTGGGTCTTCTAGATTTCTCTAACTGCCCTAATGATGATGACATTTTTAGGGGTTGCAAGTATCTCCTCATATCATAATGCAAACAGTTTAACTTTGTTAAATCCCTTATTATTTCTTGCTTATGTTTACATTGTTATGCTTCACTTGAATGCTGGGCTTGAAAGTCAAATTTTCTATTCAACTCTGGTATTTTCACAAGGAATACTTGAATGTTCTCTGTTTCACTAAATATCCATCTTCCCCAAGTTGGGTCATATTCAGCTTTGCTGGAGTATTCCTTATTGTAATTCAAGCTTCTTTGCCTTCAGAAAATGCTATTCCAAGCTCTGAACTACATTATACTGGTAGCTGTTAAATCTTGTGTGATCCTTACTGTGGCTTCAAGGTATTTGCATTACTTGTTGCTGGATACTTGAAATATTTTCTCTTTGAACTGTCAATTCTGGACTATAACCATAATATTTCTAGGATTATTCATTTGGGTATTTCTTTCAGGTGAACAATGAATTCTTTCAATTTCTACTTTTCCTTTTGATTCTAAGATACCTAGGAAGTTTTCTTTTACAGTTACTTGAAATATGATATTTGGGTTATGTGTTATGTCAAATAATTCTTAAATTATATCTCTTTTATCTATTTTCCAAGTCAGTTGCTTTTGTTTTTGTGATATTTTCCATTTTCTTCTGTTTTTCAGTATTTCAATTTTGTTTTATTAATTTTTTTATTTTTCATGGAATCATTAATTCCCACATGACCAATTTTAATTTTCAAGAAATTATTTTTCTTCAATTAATTCAATTTCTTCAATTCTTCAATTTGTACCTCCTTTACACTAATTCTGATTTTTAAAGAGTTATTTTATTTAATGGTGTGTCTGTCTGTCTGTCTTTTATCAAGTTTTTATTTCTGTTTTAATAATTGTCTTGAATATCTCCTATTTATTTTCCCAATTTTTTTCTCTTATTTGATTTTTAATATTTTGGCTCTTTTTTTGCTCTATGAATTCTTGTTGGGTTTATATTTAATCAACATTTTTTCAGATTTTGCTCTGAGATGCTTTCAAGTCAGTGTCTTCTGAGTTTGTCTTGAGTTTCCCTTTCACCATATTAAGTTTATTGTTTTTTTGGGGGGGGGGAGCAACTACTTTTTGTTTATTTCTGCTCATTTTCCCTATGTATTTCTTGACTCTGGGATTTATGCTACAGTTTGGCTATGTTTATTTCAGAGGGGGAAGACTGGCCTAAGTTTCTTTCTTTTATGTCCTGCTTTCACAGCTCTATCTAGGGATCAGTGGGTTTTTGGTGCTTGCAACATGGTGTTATCCATGGTGAGTTCTGCTTACTACCCTCCTGGTCGTGCTCTTGCTCTTACATAGGTAGGGCCCCTTATCACTCTGTCAACTTGTAATGTTCTCTACACCTAAAACTGCTATCTGGAACTGGATAATGAGGGACAGCACTGGCAGATGGCTCCCCAATTCTGCACTCAGTCTAATACAGGGGTCTTGAGATTTTTCCAAAGAAGTTATTCAGTCTCCTTTCTCTCCTTGGTTTCTGCTTCTTCCCCATAGCTCACAGAAGGTATTACTGCCCGTATTATCTGTATATGAAGCATTGCATTCTTAACCAACACCTACCCGAGTTTCTGTAGACCTTTCTTCCTAAGCTGGCTAGGCCAGGAAAATGACTCACTGTGACTTTCTATTGGATTTCTTGCTCAGAATTCTCTTAGGTGTTTTCTGTGCTTGTTCATGGGAGATTTGACAACTATGATCTATCACTCCACCATCTTGACTCCACCCTTCAGTGAGGACATATGCAAATGACTGTATTTCTGCTATCAAACTAGAAGAACATAAAAAAATATTAAAAGAACATGCGGAAAGTTTAATGGAAGTGTTAGATTATTGACATTAACAAATATTAATCAAGCAATTATTATATACTACAAACTATGTGAGATTCTGGGGGTGAAAAACCAAAGTGAAGTAATTCTTGTAATCAGAAAGCTTATAATATTGCTGAATGAGACAGCATGAAGACATAAATGTAATTAGAGATATATGTGATTTGCTCATTAGATAGAGTGTTCAGTCTGGACTCAGAAAGACCTGAGTTCAGATACGGCCTCAGACATTGTGTGACCTTGTGGAAGTTGCTTAACCCTTTTTTGTCTCAGTTTCCTAATCCATAAAATGATCTGGAAAAGAAAATGGCAAACCACTCCAGTACTTTTGCCAAGAAAACTGCAAATGGGGAAACCAATAGTTGTTCTTGACTGAAATGACTTAACAACAACCACATATGCACATACATGAACCTATGTATGTATTTACACATATTTTTTGAAGAGAAGGCACAGATATATGGTATTGGGAGGGTTAGAATAAAAATTCATGGAGAAAGTTATGCTTAAGCTGAACCCCATAGGAAACTAAGGATTCTCTGAGCCAAAGGTCAGGAATGAGTCAACTGCAGGCATGGCAGATAGCTAGGGCAAAATCATGGTCATGAAAAAGTGGATTACTGTGAATGACAAATTTCAAGATCAATTTGGCCATACTCTAGAGTACAAGAAGAGTACTAGTGTGCAATAGGATCAAAAAATTAGACTTAGGCTAAATTTCGAAGATATTCAAAGCAAAATAGAAGTTTATATTTTACTTTCCAGGTAATATAGAGTCACCAGTGTTTAGAATGTAGGAAAATGACATGGTTAAATTTCTGCTTCAGGAAACCTGTTTTGGCATGTGAGTAGAGGATGGGTCAGGATAGGGAGATACCTTGGATAAGGTAACAATTGGGTGGCTATTACATTAGCTCAGGTAAGTGGTGTTGGACAGCCAAATTAGGGTGATGGCCATGTGAATGGAGATAAACTTATGGATTTGGGAAATATTATAGAAGTAGAATAAAGAAGTATATCACATATGGGTGATCTAAAGCTGGCAATTGACAAGTGATAGAATAGGGGAGACTTTACCAAGTATCAAAGACATGCATATCTAAATATCTTCATCTATATATCTAGCTATAAATATATGCATATGTGTTTTATGTATATATCTAAGTATATATATAAGTACCCTAATATGTGTGTATATACACTTACATAAATGCACATGTATATATATATATATATATATATATATATATATATATATATATATATATGTATGTATGTATTTTGTATAGTGCATGTGTGTGTGTGTGTGTGTAATCTCAAGAGGAGAAGATGAAAGTTCCTCTCTCATGGCCTTATTTGAAACTAAAGTCTTTTAAAAAAGTTTTTTTTTTAACACTAGAAATTTGGAAAAAGACTATGGCATCATCACAAGACTTCTCAAAGATTTTACCCTGGGGTACTATATATAATCAAGGAAAATCAAAAGCAGTGGAGTGAAAAAAACCATCTGACCAGACTCCTATGACAACATTTAGTAATCATTGGCATGAGAAAAATGAATAGATCTTCAAATAAATTGTCAACTATCTTCTGCATGTTATAATGTTGGCTTATTTAGTTCTGGTGTTTCATACTGTTTCTAGACTAGAGAGCTTAGGAGGCATTTCATATCCACAAGCTAGCCTGATTCCTTGTGTCTATGGTATCTACAAACTGATGAATGTTATGGTATGTAAAGCTATCCTTTTATTATGTGTGATTTCCTGCATTTGTTTGTTTATTTGTTTGTTTTTGTTTTGTACTGGGAGGAAAGTGTAGGGAAGATACTGATTTTGTTGCCCGAAAGAGTGTAAAGCAAATAGTTATTAATTCCACTATAATTTATATCTCCTATTCCCAACCCCCAGTCTTGCTCTGTGAATATCACCAGCAGCTAGATAGTGCAATGGATAGTTGCTTGGGTCTGGAATCAGGAAGAATTGATTTTAAGTTCAATCTGGGACTTTTACTGCTGTGTCATTCTCAGCAAGCTACTTAACCTTTATTTGTCTCATGTTCCTCATCTCTAAAATGGGCATAATAATAGCACCTTCTTCCAGGTCTCTGAGGATAACATGAAATAATATTTGTAAAGGATTTGCAGACCTAAAAGTGCTATATAAATTCTAACTAATATTATTTCTAGGAATTGGTATTTTCATGAGTTCAGGCAAAGAATAGGAGCAAGAAGAGAATTGAAGCGAATTTGTTTTTCCCTAAGCCAAAGAGTTAGTTATACAAATAAGCATGGTGTCTTGGGGAGAGTTTTGAAATCAAGAAAACTGGAATTTACACATACTAGCTAAATCATCCTGGACTCACACTACTCTACAACTCTCACAATTAGGACAGTTCTTTGTTTTTGTTTTTTTTTTCTTGTAGCATGTCTAAATTTACCTATTTACAACCCTTATACCATTATTCTTATTTCTGTCTTCTGGTGCTCAAGAGAGCAATGTTTTAGGAAAGACCTTCAAATAATTGTATGCAGTTATAATGTCGCCACCTTAATCTTCTGTTTTCTGGATTAAATATTCCAAGTTCCATCAATTGCTACTCAGAGAACAGAGACTTATGTTCTTTTAACATCTTGAGTCCTTTTCTCTGAGAACTTTCCAGCTTATGAATTTCCTCTTTAACAACAGTTTCCATAATCTGACTCAATCTTCATTATTCCATCTGACTATTGGGCCTGAATACAATGAGTTTATTGTTAAATTATTGCTGAACATTTGCCCTATATTATACAGGCCAAGAATACATTAGATAGTTTTATTACCCAGGTGATTCATATAAAGCTTATAGTTGACTAAAGCTGTCAGATTTTTTTTCATACAAACTGCTATTTAACCATGCTCTTCCTATATTTTGTACTTTTGGATTTGATTTTTAAGACCATCTAAGACTTCCTCTAGATGTTCAGTCATTTTTCAGTCATATACGACTCTTTGTGATCCCATTATGGGTTTTCTTGGCAAAGATACTGGATTTCCTTCTATAACTCATTTTATAGAGGTGGAACTGAGGCAAATTAGGGTTAAGTGACTTGTCCAGGGTCACACTTTGATATCCAGTATATTAATTGATACTCCCAACTTTAGGCTATCTTCAAGTGTGACAAGTATATTTTCTTTTTCTTTTTTTTTAATTTTATTATAGTTTGCATCATTCATTTCCACAAGATTTTGAGTTACATATTTTCTCCCCCTCTTTGCCCCACCCACCCTCCTCCCCCAGTCTGTTCTCTCCTATGTCACTTCTCGGTAGGGCAGGATGGATCTCCCAACCACAGTGCCTGTGTATCTCAAGTTCCAGTTGGGTGTAGTCAATAATAATAATAATAATTGCATATATAGATAGAAAGATAGATACATGTTCATAATATTTGATTATGGAGCTCCAGATTCCAGGTTCTTTCTCCTCCTCCCTCACCACCCACGCCCACTGGAAAGAAAAGCAATCA
>JAQQSV010012418.1:0-12769 GCA_028646515.1 Pseudochirops corinnae
GATACACAGGCACTGTGGTTGGGAGATCCATCCTGCCCTACCGAAAAGTGACATAGGAGAGAATAGACTGGGGGAGGGTGGACACACTGGGATGGCTGTTTTGGGGCAGTGGGTGGAGGAAAGAGGGGGAGAAAATATGTAACTCAAATCTTGCGTAAATGAATGATGCAAACTAAAATAAAATTAAAAAAAAAAAGAGATTACAGAAGTTTCTCTGCTGACACCAGGTGCAAAACTGTGTTGCATTGCTCATATACAGATCTGGGCTGCAGTGTTTGACCACATTTCCAGGGTTAGGAGAAGCACTAGCACACCAGAGATTGAAAACACAGGAGAATGGGAGACCCTGGTCACAGTTCCAAAGTACTAAAGAGGGCTTGTGTTAACTCACAGACCAGAGCATAAACCAGGAGAGTAGTAAATATACCTCTTCTTAGATCACATTACCTTTGGAAGAATTGAAAACTTATAGACACCGAGTACAAGTTATAAAAATAACTGCACGGAGACCCAGACGATGATGTGGGGTTGGCATGCCAAAAGGCCCAGACAACGTGGCACATGAAGGCCTGGACAAGGCCTCGTCAACATGGCAGCAAGGGGAACCACTAACCACAAGGGCCATTACCAGGCCTATAACCACAGGGTGGGTATCAGATGGAGCTGGGTAAGAGACAAATGCAGGGATCATGGCAGGGGCAACAGCTACTCCTGGGACTACCAATCCAAAGCCTGGAAATTTAAAAAAGCCCCTATTCAAACTTCCAGGGACCAGAATGGCAGAGTGAACCTTGGCAGCTCCAATGCCCCCTCTGACCCTGAAAAAACAGTAATTATTGCCTCAGAGAAAAATTTTAAACAGTAAAGTCTTAGGAATCTGAGAGGAAGGGTGTGGTTAAGGTCCTGCTTCAAAATGGGCAAAAAGTGGGCTACAAATACAAAGATTCGAGCATCCTATTACTGTGAGAAAGAGGAACCAAATTCAGAAGGAGAAAGTATTTACTCCACACCCAAAGCTGAAGTCTTAACAAGGAATATGAATCGGTCTCAAGCACAGAAAGTATTCGTAGATGAGGCCAAAAAGAACTTTGAAATCCAAATTAGAGAGGTAGAAGATGAAACCAACAATACTTTTAAAATGAAAATTTTCAAATTGGAAAAAAAAACATTACAATGAAGAAAAGAGCTCCTTAAAAATAAAAATGTGTGAACTAAAAATGAAATCTGAAGACATGTAAGAGGGGCTTCAAAAACTGAGTACAATATTTTGCTAAAATTTAGAATCAATCAAATGGAAGCTAATGACCTTATATGAAACCAAGAATCTGTCAAACAAAACATCAAGAATGAAAAATTAGAAAAAGAGGTAAAATATCTCAATGGAAAAATAACTGACTTGGAAAACAGATCCAGGAGAGACAATCTGAGAATTATTGGTCTACCAGAAAATCATGCTGAAAAAATGAGCCTGGACAATATCTTCCAAGAACTCATTAAGGAAAACTGCCCTGAGATTCTAGAACCAGAGGGTAAAATAGAAATTGAGAGAATCCAAAGGACACTTCCTGAAAGAAATCTCAAACTGAAAAGTCTGCGAAATTTTGTGGCCTAATTCCAGAACTATCAGGTAAAGCAGAAAATACTGAGCGCCCAGAAAGAAACAATTCAAATATCACAGTGACGATTTCACAGGATCTGGCAGCTTCTACACTGAAAGACTGGAGGAATTGGAATATGATTTTTTGCAAGGCAAAAGAGCTCAGGTTACAACCAAGGATCACCTATCCAGTAAAACTGAGAATATTCTACCAGGCAAGGAGATGGTCATTCAATGATATAAGGGACTTCTTGAACTTCCTGATGAAAAAGTCAGAACTTAATGGAAAATTAAACTTCCAATTACAAGACTCAAGAAAGACATAGAAAAGTAAATGGGGAAAACACACACACACACACACACACACACACACACTCACACACACAGCTTGTTATTTAATAGGCGCAAGCTGTTTACATCTCCATATGGGAAGCTGATATCTGTTAATATAGTGAATTCCATGCCAATGTCAACATCTAAAAGAGATAGAGATAAATAGGGGGTGTGGGTATAAATTACACAAAATGATGATTAAAAAATCTTATTAAGGGACTGCCAAGGGACTGCAATGGAAGAAGAGGAAAGAATGAAGTAGAAAAGGGTAAATTATGCCACACAAAGAGACATAAAAACTTTAGAGCAGAGCAAAAGAAGGGAGGGAGATGAGCATTCTATGAGCTTTTACCTCATTGGTTCTGGTACAAGGAGAGAATAACATAATCAGTTAAGTATAGGACTCTATCAAAAAGAGACATAAAACTTATCATAATAGAGGGAAAGAGGGGAGGAAGAGGAGCACTGCATGAGATCTATTCTCATCAATCTTGGGTTGAAATAGCATACTACATTAAGTATAAAAATATATCATATCCTATAGGCAGTAGGAGGGGGGAAAGGGCCAAAAAGGGGGGAAATTAGAAGGGAGGGAACAAGTAATAAGGGGGAAGGGTCAGAAAATGGAGGGGAGCTGATAAGAAGGGAATACTGAGGGAGGTGGCAGTCAAAAGGAAAACTTTTAAAGAGGGGAAGGGAGAAGCAGGGTAAATAAAAGTATAAACAGAGGAGGGAACAGGATGGGGGAAAGGTGCAGATAGTAATTATCTCTGTGAATGTGAATGGGATGAACTCTCCCATAAAATGGAGGTGGATAGTATGATGGATTAAAAATCATAATCCTACAATGTGCTGTTTACAAGAAACACATCTGAAACGGGGATATACACAGGGTAAAGGTAAAAGGCTGGAGTAAAACACATCATGCCTCAGCTAAAGTAAAAAAAAAAATTAGGGGTAGCAATCTCTATCTCAGTCAAAACAAAAGCAAAAATAGATCTAATTAAAAGAGATGAGGGAGGAAACTATATCCTGCTAAAAAGCACCATCTAAAATGAAGCAATGTCAATATCAATATACTAAACATTTATGCACCAAGCAGTATAGCATCCAGGGTGTGAAGAAGGGGAAATTAAGGATGTGAGGGGAAGAAACAGATAGCAAAACTATACTAATGGGGGACTTCAATCTACTCTCTGAGCTTGATCAATTTAACCTCAAAATAAACAAGAAAGAAGTTAAGGAGGTAAATAGAATCTTATAGAAGTTAGATATGGAGGACCTCTGGAGAAAAATTGAATGGGGATAAAAAGGAATATACCTTCTCAGTGGTACATGGCACATATACAAAAAATGTCCATGTACTAGGGTATAAAAACCTCACAATTTAATGCAGAAAGGCAGAAATGCTAAATCTATCCTTCTCAGATGATGGTGTAATAAAAAGTATATGTAATAAAGGGCCATGGAAGGTTAGATTAAAAACTAATTGGAAGCTAAATAATTTGATCCTAAAGAATGAGTGGGTCAAACAAGAAATTCTAGAAACAATCTGTAACTTCATTCAAGAGAATGACAATAATGAAACAATATACCCAAACTTGTGGAATACAGCAAAAACAGTTCTTAGGGAAAGTTTTATATCCCTGAATGCCTACATAAATAAAATAGAGAAAATAGAGGTCAATAAATTAAGCATGCAACTGAAAAAGTTAGAAAAAGAACAAATTGTAAATCCCCAATTAAATACTAAATTAGAAATAATTAAAACCATAGGAAAGATCAATAAAATTGAATTTAAGGAAATTATTAGAAAAATAAATAAAACTAAGAGCTGGTATCACGAAAAACCAATAAAATTGATATACCTTTAGTCAATATGATAAAAAAAGAAAGAATAAAACCAAATTATGAGTATAAAAAATGAAAGGGGTGAATCTACCTCTAATGAAGAGGAAATTAAAACAATAATTGGGAATTTTTTTGCCCAATTGTATGAATGTAAATTTGACAATCTTAGAAAAATGGATGAATATTTACAAAAATACAAGTTGATCTGACTAACTGAAGAAGAAGTAAACTACTTAAATAACCCCATTTCAGAAAAAGAAATTGAGCAAACCATCAATGAACTCCGTAGGAAAAAGTCTGCAGGGTCATATGGATGTACTAGTAAATTCTACCAAACATTTAAAGAACAATTGATTCCAATATTTTCCAAACTATTCATCAAAATTGGAAAAGAAGGAGTCCTACCAAATTCTTTTTATGACAGAAATATGGTATTGATACCTAAATCAGCAAGAGACAAAACAGAGAAAGAAAATTACATCTATGTCTATATGAATATAGATGTAAAAATTCTAAATAATATATTAGCAAAAAAAAACAGCAACTAATCATGAAAATAATACACTTTGATCAGGTATGATTTATTCCAGGAATGTAAAGGTAGTTCAATATCAGGAAAACTATCAGTATAATTGACCACATCAACAACAAAACTAACAGAAACCATATGATTATCTCAATAGATTTGGAAAAGGCTTTTGATTAAATACAACACCTATTCCTATTAAAAACACTAGAAAGTATAGAAATAAATGGAGTATTCCTTAAAATAATAAGTAGCATCAATCTAAAAAAATCAGAAAGTGTTGCATGTAATGGGGATAAACTAGAAGCATTTCAATAAGATCAGAGGTGAAACAAGGATATCCACCATCACCTCTCTTATGCAATTTGGTACTAGAACTGTTAGTAGTAGCAAAAAGAGAAGAAAAAGAAATTGAGGAATCAAATTAGGCAAAGAAGAGACTAGGCTATCACTCTTTGCAGATGCTATGGTGATATACTTAGAGAATCCTAGAGAATCAAGTAAAAAACTACTTGAGATAATAAACAAATTTGGCAACATTGCAGGATATAAAATAAACCCACAGAAATCTTTGATATTCCTATATATCTCTAATGAAATCCAACAGCAAGAGATAGAAAGAGAAATTCCACTTAAAGTCACTTTAGACATAATAAAGTATTTGGGAATCTACCTGCCAAAACAAACCCAGGACTTATATGAACACAATCAGAAAACACTTTTCACACAAATAAAGTCACATCTAACTAATTGGAAATACATCAATTGCTTATGGCTGGGTCAAATTAATATAATAAAAATGAGTGATCACTCATTGGTTACAGCCCTTCTATATGACCAAACTATTGTACAATGTGAAAGTATTTGCAGATCCTATACATGATTGCACGCCACCATGGGGGGGGGGAGGAGGGAGGGGAGAAAATCTGAAACTCAAGTGATTGTGGAACTGAATCTTGTAAATTAAAAGTAAATGAGCAAATAAATAAATAAATTAAAAAAAATTTAAAACCATCAGCAAAAAAAAAAAAAAAGACAATTTTACCTAAATTAAATTATATATTTAGGGCCATACCAATGAAACTACCAAAAATTTCTTTGTTGATCTAGAAAAAATAGTAGCCAAATTCATTTGGAAGAACAAAAGGTCCAGAATATCAAGGCAATTAATGAAAAGAAATGCTAGGTAAGGTGGTCTAGTCATACCAGATTTTAATCTGTATTATAAAGCAGCAGTCATCAAAGCTACTGGGTACTGGCTGAAAAATATAGTAGTGGATCAATGGAATAGATTGGGTACACGAGACTCAGCAGCCAATGACTTTAGTAATCCATTGTTTGATAAACTCAAAGACCCCAGTTTTGGGGACAAGAATACAGTATTTGAAAAAAAAACCTGCTGGGAAAACTGGAACATAGTATGGCAGAAATTGGGCATAGACTAATATCTAACACCATATATCAAAATAAAGTCAAAATGGGTGCATGATCTAGGTATAAAGGCTGATATTGTAAGCAGTCTTGGAGATCAAGGGATAATTCATCTGTCAGATCTATGTAGAACAGAAGACTTCATAAAAAATAAGAGTTAGAGAGCACTATAAGATGCAAAATGGATAATTTTGATTATATTAAATTGAAATGATTCTGTACAAAGAAAGCCAATGTTACCAAGATTAAAAGGGAAGTGGAAAATTGGGAAAGAATTTTTACAATCAGTGTTTATGAAAAGGCCTCATTTCTAAAATATACAAAAGAATTCAGTCAAATCTATAAGAATACAAACCACTCCCTATTGATAAACAGTCAAAGGATACATACAGGCAGTTTTCAGAAGATGAAATTAAAGATATCTAAAAGCATATGAAAAAAAAATGTTCCAATTAATTAGTGATTGGAGAAATGCAAATCAAAATAACTCTGAGGTACCACATCTCACCAGCCAGATTGGCTAAAATGACAAAACAGGAAAATGGTAAGTGCTGGAGAGGATGTGGAAAAATTGGAACACTAATGCATTGTTGGTGGAGCTATGAAATGATGCAGACTTTCTGGAGAGTATTCTGGAACTATGTCCAAAGGGCTGTAAATAAGTGCATACACTTTGACCGAGTAATACCACTTCTAGGATTATATCACAAAGAAATTAGAGAAGTAGGAAGTGGATCTGTATGTACAAAAATATTTATAACGGCTCTTTTTGTGGTTGGAAAGAACTGAAAAACAAAGGGATGTCCATCAATTGGGGAATGGCTGAACAAGTTGTGGTATGTGAATGTAATGGAATACTATTATGCTATAAGAAATGAGGAGCAGACAGACTTCATAATAACCCACAGAGACTTATATAAACTGATGCTAAACAAGAAGTGCAAAACCAGGAGAAATTTGTACACAATCACAGACTCTATGTATATGTGACGACTAACCTCAGTAGACTGGGCTCCTCTCAGCAATGTTAGGTTATAAGACAACTCCAAAAGGCTAATGAATGAAAGAGATATCCACATCCAGAGAAAGAGATGCAGAGTCTGAATGCAGATTGAAACACACTACTTGCTGTGCTTCTTTTTCCTGTTTTGTTTTGTTTCCTCATTCCCTCTGATCATTTCATCAGTTATAATCGTTCTTTACAACATGACTAATGGTTAATGTGAAAATATTTGTACATGCTATATTCAAGTGCATGTGGCCATGATGGGGGGGGGGAGCGGAAGGAGGAGATGGTCGGGGAGAAAATCTGAAACATGATCTGACAAAGTATATTGTTTCTTCTAATACTTGAGAAAAGTATAGAGATACAAATGCTGAATGCATAATAAGGACAACTGAGGTACAATTCCAGCTCTGCTAATAATTAGTTGGGCAATATTGGGCATGTCAAATATAGGTCTCTCATGGTATCAGGGTTGAACCTCCACTTAAGGAGGATGAACTAATAGAAGTTTTTTTTTCACTGATGAGGTATTCAGGGTTTAATATTTCTTATGCAAATGGGGCCTTTTCTAGTTCCAAATCCCCTTGTTTCCAGTCAGTTGACAACATCAATCCATCCCTTTGTATCTGTATCTAAATATTTGATTTAATCATTGGTAAACCTCTTTGCCATGACTGCTTTCTGAAATTCTCAAATTCCCAGTCCTGAATATATCTCCATTCCATTGTAACTGAATGCAGACACTGCCTTCTAGAATCATGTTTGACTACATGTTGTTGTTTTTTTTTTTTTTTAAATATGATCATCAACTTGTGATTCACTTCCTGGCAGGTCCCTGACAGCCTCCACAGAAAATATTTCCCTGCTATCTAGTGAATGTGTTTAATACATTCCAATAAAGAATCACCGGCCAAGCAAGAAAATTGCATTTCAATGAATTAAAAAATGTGGAGTAATCAACTAGATGTTAAAACATCTAAATACAATTCTCAGAGCACAAAACTGAATCCCACAATATAGACAGCTAACTTAAACCTAAGTAAATGGCACTTGTATGATTACCTCAAATATTAACTTTCTTCTGTTATCTGTACCCACAGTACTCAGACAAAATGAAAACAAACTGGAGTATGAACAAGTTCAGATGAAAGCTAATATCTTCACCATACATTTTATATAGCTAGGCATGTTGGTACACTTTAAAAACAAAGGATTGTTAAAAGGTTCTAAATTTTTATTGGGTATATAAAATTATCATGTTTCCTATTTAATCCCTGATTTAGGTTGGCCAGAAAGAAAATGGGAAAAAAAGAGACTCTTCTCTTTTTGGTCAGAAATCTGGTATAAAACCCCTTTACTTTTAGATGAATTAGTCCTCAATGTGCAGAAATACTGTAATGAACTCATCAATGGGCCTTCCTTGAATTAAAATTATTTTGTTGTGAGGGTTGCTGAACCAGGTGAACATTGTATACAATTACAGACACTTCATATCTGTGATGACTAACTGATAGACTGGGCTCTTCTCACCAATGCAAGGCTACAACACAACTCCAAAAGACTCATGATAGAAAGGCTATCCACATCCAGAGAAAGAATTACAGTCTGAATGCAGATTAAAGCAAACTACTTCCTGTGTCTTTTTAACTTAGTTTAGTTTTGTTTCTTCTTTCTCCTTGTTTATTCCATCATTTATAATCCTTCTTTACAACTTGACTAATGTTTAATGTGAAGGTATTTGTAGAACCTATATTGGATTGCATGCCACCCTGGGGAGAAGGGGGAGAAAATTTGGAACTCAAAAGCTTGTCAAACTGAATATTGTAAACTAAAATTAAATAAGTTTTTAAAAATTGTTTTGCTTTATTTTGTTCCAGCCTTCTAAGACTTTTAGGGCATCTAGTAAGAGCAGTTCAGTAGAGAATAAACTTACATGATTAATTTTTTTTAAACAGCTAAAATTGAATCTACTTATTTTAATATCTACTTTGACATGCCAGCAGAAGTGAGGTAGCAAAGTAAATAGATTTGCCACTGAGCTAGACATAGCTACCTTGGTGTTCTTGAAACCTATTGGTATTCCTACAGTTTCTACTTTGATGAGAACAAATTGTAAGGCTTTTCAGAGGATTCCCTGAGTACGTTGGCAAAAAGCAGAAACTCAATATTTGGACACACTAATGAAAAACATCTCATGAGGCATCCTATGCTAAAGGACAACAGAAGCTTTTGCAATATGAAAAGGTGTCTGCAACCCTGTACTTCAAATTTATTCACAACAAAGTCAACATGATGGTCATAATATTATCTTTTCTGTTTTGTCTTTGATTCATCATTAGTAAAATTTGAAAATGACATTGAATTTGATAAACATGTAAGGATTGCTCATTTTGTGCAAGGAGGCATACTTATTGGCTATATATCAGCAGAAATCAGAGGTCAAATTCTTCCCCAAGAAGAATTTGCAGTCACATAGGAATTATGTTACTCTGGGCAAATTACTTTGTCTCTCTCTTCTTCAGTTTTCTCACATGTAAAATGAG
This sequence comes from Pseudochirops corinnae, assembly GCA_028646515.1. NCBI lineage: Eukaryota > Metazoa > Chordata > Mammalia > Diprotodontia > Pseudocheiridae > Pseudochirops > Pseudochirops corinnae. The sequence goes on from JAQQSV010012418.1 coordinate 9,288, forward strand.
GAGATTATACACAATGATTTCCTAGGTCTGCTCTAGATCTAAATCTATAATACTTTTTTATTATTATAATAACATTATGTTAGGTATTTGGGATATAAAAAGTGAAAAAACATGTTGATGTTAATGGTCTAAAGGTGGCTATGTATGTAATGCCATATACACAGATTCTTATACATCAGATATAAGCATATTTACTAATGCCTCATTGCTGTGATGGAGTGTAATGGTAAGGAAATTTGAAGATCTTCCCCACCCCTTAATAGGCTTAAAGAATTTGAAAATCTTCCCTGCCTCTTAATAGGCCTCACTTGGATCCCAAAAAGAGAAGCTCAGTTCCAGAAGGCTTGTTTTGTTCAGGAAGACCCACACCTTCTTATTCTGTAATTAGACAGTGTGTCAAGAAGATTGTGATGTTCTCTGACCCTGGAGAAGGAATTGCTACTAAGAATTTGCAGTTTACAAATTTAGAATTAATAATTCAATACCATTATGTCAAAAGTCACTTTGAAAGGTGGCATTAATGTTAGCACTAGCACTTCTAAACCTCTGCTGACTTTTATTATGGAAACTCTAAATAGCTCCTGTTAGCATTGTTCTTAGATGATAGCCATCTTGGGACATATTCTATGGATCCAGTGATTATTTTTTGATTATCAGTTTCATGTCACCAACGAAATGGATCCAATAAAAATGGCAAACGTGGCATTTTACTTCTGTTATTCTTAGAAGCCAAGATGATACATAGTATGTTATTTCAACCCTAAAAAGAACAAAATTCAAAGTCTCAAAGCTATCATCGATTCTGGTATTTTAGTTCATTCCAGTTACTAATTTTTAATCTCAGGTAGTAAGTGTCTGAGATTGGATTTGAATTTAAGAGGATGAGAATTCCTGAGCTGAGTCCAAAGGTCTATCCACTGCACCACTAAGCTGCCTTCTTTAACTTCATACTTCTACTTAATCACCAAATTCTATTAAGTTCACCTCTGCAACATCTAGCATATATATTTCTTTCTTTCCAATCACAATGCTACTTTTCTTCTGAACTCTAGAAAAACAAAAACAAATAAATTTTGCAAAGGGTAACCAATGAATAAGGAAAAACAAAAAACAAAATTGCAGGAGTTGTTTGTTGAGCTGAGATTTGAAGTAAAAAAAAAAAATTCTATAAGGCAGAAGTAAGGAGGAAAGGCATTTTGGGCATGGAATAATGCCCATACAAAGCCAGAAAGGTTTGAGATGGAATATGGATGGGGGAGAAAATAGCAAGTAGACCATGTTGGCCAGATTGGAAATTATGAGGGAGGCAGGAATAAGAAGGATGGAAAGGTAAATCGGATGAGGCCTTGGAAAGGCTCTATATATTAAAATAATGTTGATATTTGATCCTACAGGAAATTTAGACACTGAACCTTCTGAGTACAGCCGTGTTCTGTAAAGCACAATCAAGCCTGTGTTTTAAGAATATCAATTTGTTAACTGTATGAATGATAGAATAGTGAAGTAAAAGACTCATATTAAGAAGATTAAGTAGGAGGCATTTGTAGTAATCAAGACAAAAAGCATCCCTCATAATCCAGTAGTCTATTGTGATAGCCATTAATTTTAATTCTTTCTCATAACTTACCTAAATAGTTTCATTTGCCCGCTGGAACAACTGATGACTTTTTTCTTCATGGGAATATATTTTGCATACAAAAAGAGTAAACAGAATCAAATTTTAATGTCTATTTCAGAGATCACAGTAAACATTCCAGGTATCAAAAATCCATGTAGTTCAGCTCCTATGGGATTTCAAGCGAACATCCAGAATAAGGTCCCTCATTATCTCCCACTAGTAGCCTTAAAATCTATCAGGCTAATGTTTGTCTTTTGAGTGATAGCCTCTAATCCTATAAGTACCTTGTCATGTTTTCACTTCTTACATAGTCCATGCCAGGTGTATGCAAAGGAAGCTCTCTCAGAACAAATTGTTTAGTAACTGCACCACTGGGTTTGGATCTCAGCTGATCAGATACAAAGCAAACAATGAGCTATTTACTCGGTATTAGAAGTTCAATGGCAGTTCCTTTCCTAAGTAGAGAAGAGTTTGCCTGAGCATGAGATATTTATGTCTTTTGCCTTTCAACTGTCAGGTCAGTCTGGATGACTGAAAACCTGATGTGAATGTGAAATAATACATTAAAAAAAACAATGTCAGTATATTTATGGTAGGAAAAAAACTCTGCTATCTTAAATCCTTTTTTTTTTCTTTTTGAGCTAAAATGCAGCAAAACCTTAATTCATTACCTTATCTCAGAGTTTATAAATTGTATTCTGTTGATTGATTTTTCAACTGAGACTTCGGATAGAAAGGATAAGAAATTATAAGGTGGCATTTTAAAACTCTCATGGCTTTAGACTTTTAATATTAGATTGCTATTTTACCATATATTATCAAATTTTCAGTTAAATGCAACTAATAGTGATTGCAAGAGACATAGTCAAGGTATAGTCCCTGGTTCATTATTCTTGAATCTAATTTAGAGATTACTAATAGTTTATTAGTCTTGCTCCTTCAACAGTTCTGTGTATACTATCAGACACAGAACTGTTCCATTGCTATGGCCAGATCTCTTACATAGTACAAATGCTTTATATAAGTTCTTTTCCTCTTCTTGACTTGACAGTGATATTTAACTCTATTAATATCCTTATAATTAAAAATGGTGAAATAAAATAATTTAATTTCCCACATACCATGACTATCCTTTATAAAGAGCAGACAGGTTATATATTTATGTTGTTCTAATCCTTGGTACTCATTTCACTGGCTACCAATTTTGACATATCAATCTTATTTGGCTAAAATAGTTATTCTTTTTTTTTTGGAGGGTAATTGGGGTTAAATGACTTGCCCAAGTTGACACAGCTAGTTTTTGGGGTAAGCGTCTGAGTCCGGATTTAAACTCAGGTCCCTCTGACGCCAAGGTTGGTGCTCTATTCACTGTGCCAACTAGCCACCCCTAAAATAGTTATTCTTAATGTCATCTTTAAAAGTTAAGGGAGATTGATTTCATCATTGTGAAGGTGACAACTGTTTTTGTTGTTATTGTTAAGTTATTTCAATCATGTCTAACTATTCATGAACTTATTTGGGGTTTTCTTTTTTTTTTCTTATTTTTTTAATATTTTATTTTATTTATTTTAGTTTACATCATTCAATTCCACAAGATTTTGAGTTACAAATTTTCTCCCCATGTTTACCCTACCCCCTCCTCAAAACAGCCATTCCCTTGTATGACCCCTCCCTCAATCTAATCTCTCGTATGTCCTCCCCCATCACTCCTCTAACTTTCTGATAAGGCAGGATGAATCTCCCTTCCACAGTGCCTGTGAATCTTAAGTTCCAGTTGGATGTAGTTAATAATAAAAGTAATAATAATTGTATATATATATATATATATATATATATATATATATATATATATATATATATACAT
>JAQQSV010012420.1:0-12768 GCA_028646515.1 Pseudochirops corinnae
GGAAGGAAGGAAGGAAGGAAGGAAGGAAGGAAGAAAAAGAAAGAAAGGAAGGAAGGAAGGAAGGAAGGAAGGAAGGAAGGAAGGGGGGGCAGAGCCAAGATGGCAGAATGGAAGCAGTAACTTTTATAAGCTCCTCTATGAATCCAGTCACTAAACTTTAAAAAGTGAATCTGAATGGATTTTAGAGTAACAGAACCCATTGGGAAACAGAGCATGGCAGATTCCCAGCCCAGGAAAGTGCCCACATAGGTCTGGGCAGAGGGGGTGTGGAGCATGCGGGGGCTGCACCAGCTCAGACCAGAGAGCAGACTACAGTGGAGTGAAAAGGAGCCCCATCCAGTGGACTCACCCAGGGCGATTTACAACTGTCTCACCACAGGATGGAGGACCAGGCTCAGCTTCTTCTGGGGCTATCAGTTCACAGCCTGGAAGTTTATAAATCACCTACCTGAATTTCCAGAAGCAAAGATGGCAAAGTAAACTCTGCTCTGATTCCCTCTCCCTGACTCAGAAAACTCAGAGATAAATGCCCCACCCAGAGTAAAATCCTGAAATAGTGGAAATAGCCTCAGGCTTAGGAGTCACAGAAGAACAGGTACAACTGAGGCAGTAAGGAGTCTGAAGTGAAGGGTGGGAGGGGTCCCAACAAGCCCCACCTCAGCTGACCAGCAGGACCTCCCAAAGCCCAGGGTGGTAGAGCCAGCAAGCAACAGCACAAGCCCAGGTGGGCCTTAGCACCACCAGGGGAATCTGCAGACACCAATTCTGCTGGCTGCCAGCTGCTAAGCCTGCCTGAGCTGTAGCCCAGGGGCATAGAGACGGAAATCTGAAGGCCAGACCACCCCTTCCCCACAGATTACTCTATGAACCTCAGGGTAACTCAGGGGAAACACTGAGAGTCCTGGACTTGGCCTCAGTCTAGACACCCAGAGGCTACAGCACACAAAGTCAACATCCAGGCCCTTAGCTCCCAGCCTGAGAAATCAGGAAATAGGAAATCACAATGGGAAAGAAGGAAATTGAGAAGGGAAAAGCAAGAAAACAATCCAAGCTTATTATAGCGAGCAAGAACAACCAAATACAGAGGACAACATGGACTCTATATGCACACCTGAGACCACAGAAGGAAATATAAGCTGGTCTCAAGCCCCAAAAGCATTCTTGGAGGAGCTCAAGAAAGATTTTTAAAGCCAAATTAGAGAGGTAGAAGATAAATTTAAATCTACTGTGACCAAATTGGAAAAAAGAAATCTCACTAAAGAAAAGAAATCCTTAAAAAGTAAAATTTGTGAACTGGGACAGGACATTCAAAATCTAACTGGAGGAAATACTACCCTAAAAATGAAAACTGAAATATGGAAAAGGAGCTTCAAAAACTAATTGAGAACAATAATTCACTAAAAATTAGAATCAGTCAAATTGAAGCTGAGGACTCTACAATGCATCAAGAGTCAGTCAAGCAAAACATGAAGATTGAAAAATTAGAAGAAAGTGTAAAATACCTCATTGGAAAAACAACTGACCTGGAGAACAGATCCAGGAGCGATAACCTAAGAATTATTTGTCTACCAGAAAGCCATGATGAAAAAAGCAGCCTGGACGACATCCTCCAAGAGATTGTCAAAGAAAACTGTCCTGAAGTCCTAGAATCAGGTAGTAAAATAGTTATTGAAAGAATTCACTGATCTCCTCCTGAAAGAGATCCCAAATTGAAAACTTCAAGAAATATAGTAGCCAAATTCCAGAATTACAAGGTCAAGGAGAAAATACTACAAGCAGCCAAAAAGAAATAATTCAAATATCATGGAACTACAGTCAGGATTACACAGGGTCTAGCAGCTTCTATATTGAAAGATCAGAGGGATTGGAATTTGATATTTTACAAGGCAAAAGAGCTAGGACTGCAACCAAGGATCAACTACCCAGCAAAATTGAGCATAATCTTTCAGGCAAGGAGATGGTCATTTAATGAAATAAGGGACTTCCAGACTTTCCTGATGAAATAAGCCAGAGCTCAATGGAAAATCTGATGTCTAATTACAGGACCCAAGAAAGATATAAAAAGGTAAACAAGGAAAACACACACTCACACACACATGCACACACACATATATGCACATAATTTGGGATTCAATAAGAGCAAACTGTTTACATCTCTATATGAGAAGCTGATACCTGTCAATACTGAAATTTATATGATTATCGTGACCTTTAAAAGGGATATACATAGATAGAGGGTGTGGGTATAAATGAACTAGTCTGATGAAAGAAAGAAAGAAAGAAAGAAAGAAAGAAAGAAAGAAAGAAAGGAAGGAAGGAAGGAAGGAAGGAAGGAAGGAAGGAGGAAGAAAAGAAGGAAGGAAGGAAGGAAGGAGGAAGGAAAGAAGGAGGAAAAGAGGGAAACCCTTTTAACATATAAGTACAGTCAAACAAGACAAACTCATAGGGCGACGCTGTCCTTCTTTACACAGAGAGGACGTGCCTCATCACAGGTCCTGCGGGGCTGTGTGTGGTTGGTCGCTGCTTTGATCAGAATTCTCAAGCCTTTCAAAGTTGTCTTGACAACATTGCTGTCCTTGTGTAAATTGCTCTCCTGGTTCCAGTCTCTTTCTTTCACTACATATCAATTCATACTACCCAGGATTTTCTGAAATCCTCATGAGTCATGGAGAAATAAAATTGTGAGCAACTAAATTGCTTGGTGGGAGTTTGTCTACCAATGATTTGAAAGAAAGGCAGAAAGGACATCAGGACGTATAGGAAGTGGGTCAGCCTACCTTGTAAGAAGGAAGAAGAATCAAGAAAGATACCTCCAGCATAATATAGGTAATTATAAAGTTGATTTTGCTTGTGATTAGTCCTTCCCCTGCATTATCCTTCCTCTTAATCCACCCTTACCCCTGATTATTTTCCTGTTGATGTTGATGTTGATGTATTTTTATACCAAACTCTGTATTGTAGTCAACCCTCCTTTGTCCATTCCAGATAAGAATGAGGATCTGATACACACTCCTGTACCATATTTTCCCCCACATTTTTGTACTCTTATATGCTCCCATTATGAGAAGTGGCAAGACTTCTTTCTTCCTTTCTCAATTTTTCAAATTTTTATTCTACTGTCTCTTTACCCTCTTCAAATTTTCAGAAAAGAACCAATTCACTCTCTAGGACCACTTTTTTCCTTATTTAATTACCTCAATATCCTTTGAAGACACTGACATTCTGAAGAGACATATGTTTCTTCTCTCCCTATTCAAAATGTTGGCATGACATCGTCATTTTATGTTTCCTAGATTTCTTTGGACTCTTGTGTTTGTATGTCAAAATTCCTACTCAGTTTTGGTCTTTTCATCAGGAATTCTTGAAAGTTCTCTTTTCTATTAATAACCCATTTTTTCCCATGTAGGATTATACTCAGCTTTGCTGTGTAAGTTATTCTTGGTTATAAATCTACATCTTTTTTCTTTTAGAATGTTGTATTCTAAAATCTCCTGTCATTATTAGTAGCTGCTACCAAGTCTTGTATGATCCTGATTGTGTTCCCTGTTACCTGAACCTCTTCTGCCTGCCCTCCGTCTCATCAAACCTTTCTGGAAGTAGGCTCCCAAGTCATTTCCACATGGGTTGGCAATGCCAGTGGTCACATGGCAGTACCTGTCAGAGATGAGAGCTGAACCTAGACAGCTCCTAACTTGATAGTGCAATGAATAGGCTGCCTTGGGGAGGTATTAGCTTCCCCCACCTGAAGGTCTTTGATCACCAACAGAAGGCAAGGTTTGAACAAGGTAGCCCTTAAGGTCCTTTCCAGTGAGTTTCTCTATTTATGTGACTCCAAATTCAGTCCCCTTTATACCTCCTATCTCTCCCCACATACTCTACCCCACTAATTCTATATGCTTATTTTAAATTGCAAATTATCCCCGAGGGAAAAGCCTGAGATTTGTCTGGGACACATGTGGGGTTATAATTTGCATTTTGACCCAACAGGTGTTTTGAATTAAACCCTGGGAGTAAAGTCAAATGGCTCACATTTGGGAAATTATATCACCCTTCCAAACACCTCAAAAAATCAGATGGAAAATTGAGACACAAGAGAAGGGAAAGGGCTTGCCCAAGAGCACATAGACAACGGGCAGCAAAACCAGAACTAGATGAACTGTGAGAGGGTGGGGAGAAAACCAAAGGGGGAGAGGGAGCCAAGTCTCCTAGAATGGGGAGAGAACCAAAGGGGGAGAGGGAGCCAGGTCTCCTAGAATGGCTGAAGAAGATGTAGACCAGGGTAGTGTTCTGCTCTGGGAGCCTTTGAAAGAAGAGGAGGGGTGTGATTGACAGTGACCAGTGTTTCTGGAAGAATAAGCGTGAGAACTGAGTCAAAGGGATATGGGCCATAGGGAAGAGTCACCCACTGCCTTGGATCACCTGTGAGGCTGATGCGGTTTAAAGTTGATAGAGCTGGTTCAGGTGTAAAAGAATTCACTTAAACCTTCTCTGTAGCCACTGGAAGCTTTTTTGACGCAAAGGCAGTATGGGTCTCCTAGCAAGAAAGATAAGTGAGACTCTGATATTTGGGGGGAGTTATATAGAAATTTCAGAGTGATGATGTAGTTTTAGAGGTTTTTACTGAGGTTAAAGATTAAAGACAGGACAGGATGACAGGATGAAGGAGACAAAGGGAATTCTTTTTTTTAATCTTTTACTTATTTTTAGTTCTGACAAAGGGAATTCTTTATGATTTAAGGATTTTAAGGACACAGCAGGAGGATACAGGTTAAACATTAAAGGGCAGGGGGAACAAAGGATAAGGGACAAGTAATTCTTTTGGTACAAGGTCAAGATAAGGGAGGAAAGGACTTTAGGGCACCTTCAGGTTACAGAATAAACTAGGGGCTTCACAAAGTCAACCCTTAATATTATTTTTAACTCTTAGGGCACTGTTTGTATCCGAATCATTTCCCCACTCAACCACTAGACAGGAGAAATCTTTCAGAAAAGGGTCAAAGGTCCTTGTCTTCTCTGATCACTCTTATGGCTGGTCACATCCTGGTCTTATCCCCTCTTTCAAACCCTGCTTGCTCCATCCACCTCAACATTACCATTATTTGCTTTTTAATGTAGGGTTGTCTGTCTTCCAGTGGCACAAAGCTATAGAACAGGCTGAATCGCATTGGGGAAACCAACTCTTTGTGCAGCCTTTTCATGGCCCCAAGACTCTCTATACAAAGCCGATCTTTTGCCACCAATTTTCCACAAGGACATCAAGGTCCTGTGACTAGGAATCATGTAGAATCTAAATGGCTCGGTCAGAGTTTGTCATCATGACGGTAATCTTTCATTATCAATGATTTGAAAGGAAGGGTATCACACCTTATAAGAAGTGGGTCAGCCTACCTTGGAAGAAAGAGGGAGAACTGAGAAAGATACCTACCTTTAGGTAACTTTAGTGAAAAAGACTTAGACAAAGGCCCTGACATGATGAGTAGAATGGCCTGAAAAACTCCTCCCAACTCTGACATTCCCAGAATTACTGTCTTAGAGGTCTGAGGGCACCACAGACTATTAAGTCCCATGTAGACCTGCACAAAACTCCCCTCCATATCATCCCCCAAAATGGCTGTTCAGCGTGTCTTTGGAGACCTCCAGGAGCGTGAACTCTACAAGTTTCAGAGGTAGCTCGTTCCTGTTTTTTGGACAACTACAATTCCCTTTATGTAGATCCTAAATCTGCTAAGGGAGAAGGGTGGGGTAAGAAAGGAAAACACTCAGAACTGGAGTTCAGTACAAAAACTTAGGGGGACCCAGGGTGAAACCAAGCAGAACTGACCGCCTCCTCTCAAAAGCACATCAACAGGCAGAATCTAGTGCTGGCAAAAATCTCTAATTAAGGAATTAAATCCATGAATAAAAATTCAAGAAAAATAGCTAGAAAAATTGGAAAGTAATTTGGCAAAAAATGGATTTGAACCACTATCTCATGCCACATACCACAATAAACTTCACAAATTAGTTCCAATGGACTAATACTAACAACCATTAGCTAATGATACAAGTCGGCATCAACTCTGCTGTGACTGGTTGGATCTTTGGAGTAGATTGCCCACCCTCCTGCTAGATTTAGCTTAGGTAAGAAAAAGTTGGGTGAGTAGCCACTGGGGTACTCACCCCCAGTTTTAACCAAGTGACTTCCTGTCATTTTCTTCCCAATGATGAATTGCCAAATATCTGAGAGAGTAGAGACATCCCTTACAAGCATGGAAGTGTTTAAATAGTAGAGTGTTGGTGTCATGTGGACTGTCCAGTCAAAAGTGAATACCTGTTATCACTGGAGCCTAAATCTTGTTCCAAGTGTCCATTCCATCAATCCGCAATACCTACTGCTGCTTGGTATGGAGCAGGGAAGACCCAACTTATCTCCTCATTCCAGACCCATTGTTGAGTCTGGTTGATGGTAAATGAATGGATGACAATTGTGGCCACTCCATATTCTATATAGATATCCACTGCTGTCAAGATATAGCACAGGCCCTGGTATCATAAAGAGGGCCCACATAATCCACCTGCCAACATCTGGGCAGCTACCCCACCTCCCTCCAGGGATCTTCACTAGGAGTTCCGTTTCTACATGGCCGTGGAGTTGGCAGGAAGTTCAACTAACTCTCCCTTCCTTGGTTTCTTCCTGAGTGAGAAGGAGGCCTCCCTGGACCTATTCCCACATAACCTGTATATTTCTGTGACTGGTTCAGGAATGGAGCCTTTGTGTAACACTGAGGCTACTTGTCAGAGGCAGACCCGATTAGCCATGTCATTCCATGTGGGTTCCTTGGGAAGGGTCTTCTTTGGGTGTTGTGTGGATCATGCCTGGTATATAGTAGGCACTTAATAAATACCTGTTTCTTTCTTTCCTACCTTCTTTGCAAAAGACGAGAAAATGTACTTTCCCTTCTTTTACTGGAAAGATGAGGGACTGTGGATATGGAATGTTGTATACACTTGAGACCTGTGACACAGTGATTAATATGCTGATTGGTTTTATTGACTTGTTTGTGTTCTTCATTTATTATAAGGCTGGTGAGTAGGAAGGGAAGGTCATATCTGAAAATGACTGATCTAAAACCAAGAGATATTATCAACTGACTCCATTTAAAGGACCCGGACTACAATGACCTTGCAGAAGGCATTTGGTTCTGGTGCAGAGGCACATACTTACCTGCCTTTTTAGGACAAAGCGTCCTTCTGGCAATGTCTGGCATTCATCCTCAAGCATTCTGACTTGCTTAATTTTACCCTCTTCTTTTGTTGGTGTTGTTGAATCATTCAGTCCTGTCTGACCCTTTGTGACCCTGTGGACCACAGTGTTCATAGGGTTCTACTCAAGTGAACACAGGTGAAGGGGCTTGGTTTGCCCATGGGTTGGGATGGGACTGCAGATACCAGTTTCCTCCCATCTGCCCTCTAGGCCCCTAGGCCAGGTATGAATCATAGTTCAGCAAAGCCAAGAGAAGAGACTATAAGATCTAGGAGGGACCTGAGAATAGAGGTCATATACCATAACTTGTTCACCTGCCCAATTGATGGTATCCCCTCTATTTCTAATTCTTCTAATTTATTTATGCCCATAACTCTTTATATTTAAATCATGTGCCAATTTTGAGCTTGCCTTGGTTTACAATGTGATATGTTGACGGGCACCAATTTGTACAAGGCTACTTTCCAATTTTCCCAAAAGATTTTGTTGAGTTCTTGAGTTCTTGTCCCAAAAGCTAGTATCTTTGCTGGGAACTTAGAGTCAATGAAACAATAGGTTATTGTGCTCATTTGCTTTTGTGTATTGTGCAGCTCATCTGGTCCACTGATCAACTTCTCTACTTATTACCTAATACCAAATTGTTTTGATGGTTATGAATAGTTTGAAATTTGATGCTTATTAGCCTCCCTTCTGAAAATTTTTTTCATTAATTCCTTCAATATTCTTTTTTTTTTCTTAATAGTATCTTATTTTTTTCTAATTATACATAAAGATTGTTGTCAACATTCATTTTTGTAAGATTTTGAGTTCCAAATTTTTCTTTTTCCTTCTCATCCCTTCTCCTCAAGATGGCAAGCAATCTGATATAAATTTTACATGTACAATCATGTTAAGTATATCTCCACATTAATCACGTTGTGAAAGAAGAATCAGAACAAAAGGGAAAAAACACAAGAAAGAAAAAACAAAAAACAAAGTGAAAATGGTCTGCTTTGATCAGCATTCAGACTCCATAGTTCTTTCTCTGGATATAGACAGCATTTTCCACCATGAGTCTTTTGGAGTTGTCTTAGATCCTTGCATTGCTGAGAAGAGCTAAGTCTGACAAACTCGGTCATCACACAGTGTTGCTATTTCTGTGTATGATGTTCTCCTGGTGCTGCTCATCATTTCTTATAGCACAATAGTATCCATTACATTCATATACCACAACTTGTTCAGCCGTTCCCCTATTGTTGGACATCCCCTCAATTTCCAATTCTTTGCCACCACAGAAAGAGCTGCTATGAATATTTTTGTACATGTGGGTCCTTTTCCCTTTTGTATGATCTCTTTGGGATATAGACCTAGTAGTGGTATTGCTGGATCAAAGGGCATGCACAGTTTTATAGTCTTTTGGGCATTGTTCCAAATTGCTCTCCAGAATGGTTGGCTCAGTTCACAACTCCATCAACCACGCATTAGTGTTCCAATTTTCCCACTTCTTCTCCAACATTTCTCATTTCCCTTTTCTGTTAGCCAATCTGATAGGTATGAGGTGGTGCCTCAGTTGTTTTAATTTGCATTTCTCTGATCAATAATAGGTTAGAGCATTTTTTCATACGACTATAGATAGCTTTAATTTCTTCATCTGAAAACTGCTTGTTTATATCCTTTGACCATTTTATCAGTTGTGCCCTTGATAATCTTAAATTTTTACTTCTCTAGATGAATTTTGCTGTTGGCTTTTTCCTCAGTAGTTCTCAACCTTCCTAATGCTGTGACCCTTTAATACTCGCATGTGGACATATCTGCATGCGGGCAGACCCGCCTCAAGACGGAGAGGAGCGGTGTCTCGGTTCCTAAGACCATTGGAAATATGTGTTTTCTGATGGTCTTAGGCAACCCCATTCGACCCCCAAAGGGGTTGCAACCCACAGGTTGAGAACCGCTGTGTAGCCCTATAGAACAATCTTCTAGCTCTTCGATTAATATGGCAGTGAATAAGTAAGTTAATTTAGGTAGGATTTTCATTTTTATTATTTTGGCTTGGCCTACCTATCAGAAAATAATATTTCTCCTGCTATTTGGATTTGTCTTTATTTGTGTAAAGAGTGTTTTGTAATTGTGTTCATATAATCCCTTTGTGTATCTTGGCAGATAGATTCCCAAGTACATGATACTACCTATAGTTCCTTTAAATGAAATTTCCCTTTCTATCTAAGCTCTCCACTCCTTTTAGTGTGGTGACTGTCAAAGCATGGGTAATCCTGACTGTGACTCCTTGGTATTTGATTGTTTTCTTCAATGAGGTTTTGCTTGTAGATATTTTGGAGTCAGTCTTTTCTTCTGAGTTTATGTCTTGAGTGTTCCTGTCACCATAATAGCTCATTATGATAAGATTCTTTTCTTGTTTGCCCATTCTTCCTGACTTTGGATTTTATGGTAGGGTCAGACTCTGTCACACCTCTGGAGGGAAGGTGTGGGCTAGTTCTGTTGCTACATTTTTGAGGTATTATTGATTTTTGTGTTATTCCAGGATTTTAGCGAGAGACCGTTTTCAGTACTTCCAATTTGATCTGATCTAGGGCAATGTCTGATTGCTGCCTCTTAGTCTGAGCTCTGCCAGTTCTTAATCTGGATTTGGGTCAGAGCAAAGTAGGTTGCTGCTCGACTTGACCTCTCTCAGTCAGCTGGAAAGCTCTGCTGATTCAGGGTAAGAGAACTGTAGGTTCCCCTTCAGTCTGGGATTCCTGCACCAGTTTTTCCTCTGCAGGCTTCAGACTGGACTAGAGGCTGGAATGGGACTCTGCTCTGCTCCTGGGCTCTGAGCCTAACCACTGCGGTTGTTTCTGAACTTCTTCCTTTCTCAGGATACCTCCCAGGGCTTCACTATTCAGGAATGTCACCCCAATTCACAGGTCCCCATTTTATCCTTGGATCTGTGACTCAGAAATGGGGAGTGGTCAACAAAGCTGCCCGTTGGTATACGTCCTCATCATAATGTCCCAGTATGAGTCTAGGGAGGCTTCGGTATGGGTCTAGGACCTTCTACTACCCTGGTGCACAGGAGTGCACTGGAGTGCTCTCCACATAGTGCCTAACCCAGTCCCCAGTGTCCTACCCCAGTCCCTCCCTAGCTGTGGCTGCACTGGACAAAGGATTCACTCTGATGTTTTCTGGATCCCTGTGAGATCTGGTGTGTGCTCTAGACCCACATGGAGGAATTTCTGGACAGGAACTCGACTGTCTTGCTTTCTGATCAACTCTGCCTTCCAGCTCCTCTGAAATTCCTTTCAATTCAATCCAATTCAAGAAATTGCCATTAAGCACCTGTGGAGTACCAGGTACTGGAGATAAAAATGCACAAATAAAGTAGTCTCTGTTCTCAAGGATTTTACATAATACTTTGGCGGGGGAGGGGGGTGAGGGGGGCTTTGCCATAGAGACAGATGTGCCCCTACCTCCCTGTTCTCCGGATCCCTGTGGTAGACCAGGGTTGATAGCTTGTCTGGAGCTCGAATGGAGGGAAAGAGAGGGTGGTCTGGGTTTTAGGGGTTGGTGATCCGAGAGGTCTAGTGAACAATTTTATGAGAAAGGAAATATTTTAGGCTCAATAAAGCCACCTCTGTAAGAAAACACTACTCCTTTGCATATGCCAGCAAACATGGGACTCCCACCCTTCCTCAAACCACTTCCTCCTCTACCCTCATTTCCCTGTACCTCGTCCTGTCCTCCTCCTTTTCCTGGGTGATCCAGCAATTCTGAGAGGTGAAGATGAAGAGGGGAAGCATTTCAAGAATGGGGGGCAAGTGTAGGGGGTGAGAACTATCATGTATAGGGAACAGCAAGTCAGGTAATCTGTTCTCATTCAGCCTGCACTGCCCTCTCCAAAGTCACCAGAGATCCCTTAATCTAACAGCTTCAAAGTCCTTATCCTTCTTGACCTCTTTGAAGGGAGAGAGGAAGAGAAAAGAGGAGGAGAGTAGACAGTGAAGAGGGAGGTGGGGGGAAGCGGGAGGAGGAAGAAAAGGAGAGAATCGTTGACCACATTCTCCTTTCCAAGTTTTCTAGGCACTTACTGCTCCTGGCTTTCCTCCCACCTATCTGAAGGCTCTGTCTCAGTCTCTTTTGCAGGATTTTCATCTGTCTCTTACCCTCTACTGTAAGGGTAGTCCCCAAGGGTCTTTTCTGGGCTCTCTCTCTCTGTCTCTCTGTCTCTCTCTATCTCTGTCTCTCTCCTTTCTCTCTCTCTCTCTGTCTCTCTTTCTCCTCACAGATGTTATCAAATTCCATAAATTCAAGTATCTTCTCTATGCAGATAATTCCAAAAACTTATATATCCAGCCCTAACCTCTCTCCTGAGCTATAGCCCTACATCTCCAACTTCCTATTGTGTATCTTTATCTAGATTTTCTATAGATGCCTTAAATTCAATGTGTGCAAAGCAGAACAGGTCATCTTCTCTCCTAGACCATCCCCATTCCCAAATTTCTGTCTTTCTGTTGAGGGTACCATGATACTTCCGTAGACCCAGGTTGATAGCTTCCTAATAGTCCCTGCCTCTTCCCTTTCTCCCACTCCATCCCCCTTATATCTAATCAGGTGCCAAAGCTTGTCAATTCTTACCTTCAGGACATCTCTTGAATCCTCCCCTTTTTTCTTTGCTTCACTAAAGCACAAGTTTGAACATGCTCAAGAACTCTAGTGACTCCATATAGCCTCTAGGATAAAACACAAAGTTCTGGTTTGGATTTTAAAGCCCTTCACAATCTGGCCCCAGCAATACTCTCCTTCACACTCCACCAAGCTGGCCTACTGGCTATTTCCCAATCTCCCATCTCTGTGTCTTTGCACAAGCTGTTCGCCCCACCTGGAATGCATTACTTCTTTGCTCCCACCTCCTAGAACACTCAGTTTCCTTCAAAGCTCAGTTCAAGTACCACCTCCTCCCAGAAGCCCACGCTGAGCCCCTCACCCCCATTGGCTGGTGTTCTTTTTTTTTTTTTTAATAAATTCATTTATTTATTTTCTTGTTTATATCACTCATTTCCACGAGATTTTGAGTTACAAATTTTCTCCCCATCTTCCCCACCCACCACCTTAAAACAGCCATCCCACTATCTAGCCCCTCCCCCAATCTGCTCTCTCCTATATCCTCCCCCATTGCCACTCTGACTTTCTGGTAGGGCAGGATCGATCTCCCTACCCCAGTGCCTGTATATCTTAATTCCCAGTTGCATGTAGTTAATAATAATAATGATATATAGATATATTTTTAACATTTGATTATAGAACTTTAAGTTCTAGATTCTTTCCCTTCCTCCTTGTCACACACCCTCACTGGAAGGACAAGCAATTCAGTACAGGCTGTTCATGTGTAATTATTCAGAACCTCTCCACAGTGAGCATATTGTGAGAGACTGATTGTATGTCCCTCCTTCCTATCCCTCCCTTCCCCTGTTCTATTCTTTACCCTACCCCTATCCCTTTACAGAAGTATGTGCTTCCAGCAACCCTTCCCCACCCCCTGCCCTCCCCTCCAT
>JAQQSV010012421.1:0-12767 GCA_028646515.1 Pseudochirops corinnae
TGACTTTAGTGGGAAGTAACCTTGTGTGTGCTTTGGGATTGTAGGTTTGGTTTAGAGTCCTATTTTATGGGTATTTTGGGGTGGCTATGTGAGAGCTGCGATATGTTGCTGCTGCTACGCCGCCATCTTGGCTCTGCCCCCTCAAGTGTGTTTCTTGCAAACAATGTATTGTGGGATTCTGTTTTCTAATCCATTCTGTTATCAGTTTTCATTTTATGGGTGAACTCATCCATTTACATTCATAGTTATGATAAATAACTGTGAATTTCCCACCACCCTATTTTATTCTGTCTAGCTTTCCCTCTGTTTCTGTCTCTCTGCTTTCTATGCTTTATAGTCTGTTTTGCTTCTTACAACTTTAGTCTTTTATCTGCCCTCCCTTTTTATCATCACCACTTTCTTCCTTTGTCCTCTTTCCCTCCTACTTCCCATTTGGGTAAGGTAAATTTCTTTAAACAATTGAATGTGTGTATATGTACATATCTATATCTCTATATAAATATGTATCTGCATATTTTTGCACACATACATATGCACACACATATATATGTGTAAACACACACATATCCCTCTTTTAACTAATTTAAATGTGAGTGAGGTTCACGAGTGGTCTGCCTGCCTCCCTCCAACATTTTCCTCTCCATTGTAAAAGTTCTTCCTTGCATGTGTCTTTTATGTGAGATTTTCCCTGTTCTTCCTTTCCCTTACCCCCTCTCCCAGGGCATCCCTCTTTGTTACTTATCAATTTTTTCTTTACATTATCCCAACATAATAAACTTACTTTTATATCCTCTTTCTATGTAGAATTCTTCTAAATGCCCAGATAATTATAAAATTCTTAGAAGATACATGTTTCAAGATATATTAAGTAAGTTAAGCATTTACCCCTCAAACTTCTTGCTCCCTTACTGCCCTTGAATTATGACCCAGAAATTGGTATAGGCTATAGAGCTGACAAATAGCATCTGGTCCTCTATCCAGTGCTAGCACCAGTGTCCCCTGTAATCTTTCTTACCAGTTGCCAGGTCCCATTGTCATCTCTGGCTTCAGAGGTCCTTGAAGCTACTGCTGACTCTATTGACACTAACTAGTCCCACCACTATGTTTTTATCCCATACTATGTGTTTTATCTATGTGGGCTCTGGGCCAGGCTCTACCTCTGTGTCATAGATCTATCTTCCCAACCTCTTAGCTGTCTTAAGCTGGAAGAACGTTTCACTCTGACTTTTTGTTTCCTTTACCACTCCAGAATTCAAATTGAGGGATTATTTTAAAGTTGTTTGGAGGTGCATGTTGAGAGAACTTGGTTGAGTGCTTCCTCTACTTTTCTATCCTGGCTCCATCCCTGGAAGAAACTCTGCATTTTATTTCTACTTATTGTTTTAATATCACCTTTATTTCAGGTTATTCATCTCCTGCCCTGTTTGCCTAGCAAGCCATCCCTAGTCACAAAGAATAGTAAAGAGAGAAGAAAAAAATCAGCAAAACTAGCCCTTACTTCAACCAAGTTTTAATGTATGTGGAGTGTTATACATCCATGACCTCTGATAAAAAGGAAGGTGGTTCATTTTCTTGTCTCTGCCCCAGGGCCAGGCTTAGTTATTGTAATTATACAGTATTCGGTTTCATTTGCTGATGTTATTTCCATTTACATAGTTGTTTGCGAATATTGTTCTACTAGTTTTCCATACATTACTTTATATCAGCTCATATGTCTTCTCTCTGAATGAGCAAACCATTATTAAGGTATATCTATGGGCCAGGCACTGTGCTAAATATTAAGGATAAGCAGAAAGTCAAAAACAGTGAACTTATTTTCTATTGGGGAGGCCAGTATTTAAGTAGGTATATATGTGAGTGTGTGTGTGTGTATATTTGTGTGTACATATATATATATTTATGTATATGTGTATATATATATACATATATATATATATATACACATACATATATATATATATATATATATATATATATACTCAAGGAGATACCTATATTTCCTTAAGTATAAGAATATAGGCATTGTCATAAGTTTTTAGCCTGATTCCAAGTTGCTTTTCAATTGAACCATTTATGACTTGATCAGCAGTGTGTTAGTGAGCCTGTTTTTCCTACAGCCCCTCCTATGTTAACTATATCCATCTAAATTTAGTCAGCAAAAGGTACTTAATTGTGCAAAACCCTATGTGAAGTGTTGGGGAAGATACAAAGTTTGATCAACTGAATTGATCAACAAGATGCACAAGTCACTCTAATACCTAACATTACATGTTAAGTGTATGGGAGAATTATAAACCGAGTGTTATATGAAGTCTGAGAATCATTAGTGGGTGGAGAGGGAGGAGAGGAGGATCAGAGAAGTCTTAATAGAAGAAGTAGAATTTACACGAGGCTTTAAATGATGGACAGGAATCCAAAAGGAGGAATTCTAATAAATAAGAATGCAGTGGGTATATGGCAAGAACGAGAATCGTCCAGTTATGACTCAAGCATAGAATTCAAAGAGGGGAACAGTATAAGGCTATAAAAATTAGGCTAGTATCTGAATGTGAAGGTTGTTGAATACCAGGAAAATGAGTAAGAACTTTATGTTGGAGGAACCAGGGAGAAATTAAAGATTTTAGAGCAAAGGAGAAACTTCAGTAGATCTATCTATATTTAAGAAGATTTTTCTTACAGTGATCTAGAGAAGATATATTAGAGAGGGGAGAGAATGGAAATGAGATCAGTTGGGAAAATATTGCAATAATCTAGTAAGGTGGCTATGAGGGTTTATGCTAGTGTAGTGACAATGATAAAAGAGACAACAGATGCAAGGGATGTTAGCTAGAATTAAGATGTTGAACCTCATTGGAGACAGTCAAGATAACTCCAAAGTAATGTATGTAGGGGACTGGGTAAATACAGAAAGTAGTGTAATTAACCTGGAGCTCTGAATAGGCAGGTTTCTCTTTTCTTGTACCTTATGCAATGCTGAAATTAGAATAGGATGCTATACTGAACACCCAAGAAAGATTTACACCTCAGTGGGCAGTTGGGTTCTTTTAAACTTGGTTAAGTAGGGATGGGATGGAATTTGCCTATGTATAAACATTGTTCATAGGCCAGATATCTCCATATCTAGGTATTTATGAAAATATTTGACAGATAGCATTTGTAATGACTTCCTGACATGATTTTGAATTTTTTTGAAATATACAATCTATAGAAAATTTATTGTTCATTTTATAGAAAGAGAAATTGAACCCCAAAGAGTCTGGCAACTAGACCATACAGTCAGAAAGACGTGTTAGTTGTGTGACTGTGGGCAAGTTACTTAAGCACTGTTTGCCTCAGTTTCCTCATCCATAAAATAAAGATAAAAATAGGACTTGACTTCCCAGGGTTATTCTATGCATAAAATAAGAAAATATTTGTAAAGTGCTTTGCAGACCTCAAGATATTATATATTATCTGTCGTCATCATCATTATCATCATCATCACTGTGATATGCCCAGAGCCATGCAAGGGCAGAAATGAAATTTGAACCTTAATCCTCTGACTCCAAATACAGCGTTCATTCCATGATACTATGCTTATTTTGGTCTTGACTTAGCCACTTATGAACTGTGTGAAGTTTTTTGAACTTGTTTTCTTATCTGTGAAATTAGGGGTTTGATGAGCATGGTTACAAAGATTGCTTTTACCCTCAATATATAATGCATATAATGTGTGCATATATTCATGTATGTTTTTATATGTTTGTTTATTTTGAAGACTGGGTCTCCTATCTTGCCCTGGCTGGAAATACAGTGACTACTCATCAGCTTGATGTCACTGCTGCTCAGCAAGGAAACTTTGACCTGTTCTGACCTTGGCTAATTTGCTTCTCTTTTGACCATCTGTTGGTGCCCTGCTTCCAGGGGAATCACCATATACATGCAGAATTTAGTGTTGACGCTTGATCAACTTATACCTCTGCTGTTCAGAAGTCCTGAACTCAGGAGATGCACCAGCCTCAACCTTTTCAGCTGTAGGGATTCCAGACATGTCACCACATCCAACTTTAAGTCAATGCAATTTGATCCCAAGCCTTTTACCTCCAAGTCTGATGCTTGTTTGAATCCATTTCATTGTGAATGTTTTCCCATATATTAAATGGGATTGTATTACATACACACATATACATATATGTATATACTTGCCTGTACTTATATTTGTCTTACTTACAGAGTTCTTAAGAAGAAAGTGGGCTGGCACACTGGATGGAATGTTGAGCTTGGAGTCTTGAAGACTCATCTTCCTGAGTTCAAATCTGGGCTCCGACACTTACTGTGTGACCCTGAGCAAATCATTTAACCCCATTTGCCTCAGTTTCCTTATCTGTAAAATGATCTGGAAAAGGAAATGGCAAACTACTCTGGTATCCTTGCCAATAAAACCCCAAATAGATTCATGAAGAGTTGGACATGACTGTAAAACAACTGAAATAAAAGAAGAAAGTGCTTTGTGATGGCGATACTTAATGATACCATTTTGTTTTCAGCTCTGTGTCTAATACTACCTACAGGCAGACACATGAGAGCATGGTATGGGTAGATAGAGAGATGGCCTCCAAATTAGGAAGATCTGAGTTCAAGTCTTGCTTTGGCTTATTGTCTTCTGTGACTGAGGGAGTCATTTAACCTCAAAATGTCCCAGGCAAATCTTTAAGACTATAGATTGCAAAGTAGTTGTTAATCTGCTTACGTAGAGGGAGTTCCTGCACTGGGATGTATCTACACAGATGAAATCAGATGGAATCACAGATCTGGACTTTTTAATTAATTAATTTTTTTTTAAAGAAAAGTCATGTTCATTATAGTTGGCTCCCATCATAGTGGTTCTAACTCAGGATTTGTGATCATAAGAATATGTTTTTTGAATATCAGTTATACTTGGGAAAATCTGGGAGACTTTCAATTTTTTAGAGATGCAGGTGACCTTAGCAAGTATCTTGCCCAACCCCCTCTTTTTACAGTTTCAGAATACTAAGTCACCCTGCCCATATAGACTCAAGACCATATAGCTGCTTAGCAGCAGTTGGGACAAGAACCACATTCTCCTGACTTCTGTTGTAAATGTTTCTGCTACAATACTTTGCCTCTCAATTTCATCTTTTTTTTTAAAAAAAAAACATGAGTAGAAAATGAAGGACTGTCTAGTACATATGGGCCCTAGGGAATATTCTCATTTTCAACCCCTCATCTTGGCAGCCTCAACTACGAATTCCCTTTCTCTTGTAGGGCTGTAAAAGACTTAATAGAATTATCATCATCTGTTAACGTATACTGTTTATGTTACTCTGCACTGTGTGGGCTGCTGCTCTGTTCTTTGGTGGAAACAGTTGCATTTAATGTATTCTCTACTCACATAGCTAATCATTTGAACAAGCTGATGACAAAATCAAGCAAGAGATGAGGCATTTGGGAGGGTCAGTTAATGAGACAAGAATGCCATCTTGCTCAAACTTGTATTTGTGATTCTAGGAATAATAGACAACCATTTCCAATTCTTTGCATGAAGCCTAATGCATAGTAGGTGTTAAAAGATGATTGCTGACTTGGAACCCCAGGGAATTCTGATATGAGAACTTCCTCTACCAATGCAGATTACATTGACTTAATAGACAGATTATAGGTAGCTGACTGAGTCAGACATGACTGAAATGAAACAACAACAAAACAACCTACTATGGAACCCAGTTGAGGTGCCACTGAGGAGCTAAAAAAAGTAGAAATAAACCCTGAGGGATTATGTAGCCTGATGAAAACTCCTGTATTTAGGTTCATTGGTCAAAGAGTCATAGATTTAAAGCTGTAAGGAAACCTTAGAAGTCATTTAGTGCAACTCTTCTCACTTTGCAAATGAGGGAAATGGGTTTGAGAGTTCGTCACTTGTCCAATACTACCAGTAACAGAATTGAAACCCAGATCCTCTGATTCCAAATATAGAGCTATTTTCACTGTACTAATTTTTGTTATGAAAGGTATGTTTCTTTAACTGACTTTCTCAGCCTTCCTAGTGACTTTCTTCAGCTGGCTGTGAGTTCATTTGTCAATGAACTCAGCCGTGTGTTTCATTTAGCTTTTCTTGTTTTGAGATTGATTGCCAAGGTCCTGCACCCTTCAACTGAGTCTCCTGTGACATTTTTCCCTTTTTTTCATGGGTACTGGGCTAGAGCACTATGAGTTATTTTCATAAATAATTCTATTTCAGCCTGCCATGACTCACACTTTTTCTGTTATTTGGTCCCATTTTATTTGCATGCAGTACTAGTAAAGTATGCTTTATTGAAAATAATCAGTTGATTGGTGAAAATAATGACCACTACCATTTACTCG
The DNA here is from genome assembly GCA_028646515.1 of Pseudochirops corinnae. Lineage (NCBI taxonomy): Eukaryota > Metazoa > Chordata > Mammalia > Diprotodontia > Pseudocheiridae > Pseudochirops > Pseudochirops corinnae. Next base: position 6,364 of record JAQQSV010012421.1, read on the forward strand.
CTATTTGACTTTTGGGCAAATTCCTTCAACTCATAGTTTCCTCATCTTTCAAATGGGAATAATAACCCTTTAATTGTCTTATTGGCCTATATGCTGCATATGACACTTCCATTTCCTTTCTGCCTCCTGCCTTTGTACTGGCTCATGTCTTACTCATTTCCCCCTCTAACCTTTCTTTGCTTCCTTCAAGACTCATTCTAAATAATGTCATCTTCTACAAGAGGCCTTTGCTGATTCCATAAACTGATCACATAATTTCGTCATAAACAGATGCTCCCAACTGTCGGTACCTTTTCTTCAAAATTACTTTGCATTTCTGTCTCTCTCTGTCTGTCTTTCTCTCTTTTGCTCTAACTATAATTAAGGTTTTAAGTGCGTCCAATTATCCTGTTACTAGTTCTTTGTCTTTTTCCCCTATTTTCATGAACAAATAAAAAAGGATAAATAGGATCACACAATGAGGACCAATGCTGTTCTCATAAATGGAAACATAATAAGCACAGAACTACTTACAGAGTGAACATGGAGTGAGTGACCTAAGGCATAACTTGCTTATGTCATGTGAAATAAGGGGAACCATCTATCTCAAAACAAGTCCTCTATTGGCTTATGAAGGATGCCTAAAATTCCCACTGTTCAGGAAATTCTTTTGGCTTAACAGATAGTGTGTAGAAATTCCATTGAGCTTTGATATTTTATCTAGAAGGGTAAGTAGTAGCTTGCTAAACCCTTCCTAAAATTGTATTGTTGGTTCTATCTATATTTGGATTTTCCTTTTCTGGATCTCACTTAAGCAATAATATTGTGATTTTTAAAAATTTTCTTCTCTCTCTGTCTCTCTGTCTGTCTCTCTTTCTACTGTTGTAGGTGCTAGAGATACAAAACCAAAAGTTAAAACAGTCTCTGCCCACAGCAGTCTTGTAGTCTAATGTGGGGATGGGGATGATGGAGATAATATGTATAACTATAGAATAGATATAGATGTAGATAAGTAGATAGTGCTATATCTTTTCCTTTCCCTACATTAGACTCTAAGACTCTTGGGCAGAGACTAGTTTAGTTTAATTTTTAATCTTGGTACCTCTAGCACCTTGGACAGTACCTGTTACCTGGTATACACTTAATAAGTACTCATTGATAAGACTGGAAAATCATTTAATTCAACTGTCTTATTTTATAGATGAGCAGGAGGGTCAGAATTTAAGTAACTTACCCAATGTCACACAGGTAGTAGAGGCAGATTCAGGGTTTAATCCCAGGCTTTTGGAAATAAATGCAGTGTTCATGTCTTAACATTATGGTGCCTCCTAGATGACTCCAGATCTAGTGTTCTTTCAACTACATTGCACTGCTATAAGTTTTAATAAGCTTATATGTTAGTACTCTAAATCTCAAATAGTGTACATGAAATATACTAATAAAAATCTAAATGAAGGTCCAATATTGAAAATTAATTATACTGATTACATTTCGTGTTACTTTAAAATAAAACTTTATTGAAAATCATAGCTCAGGTCATATCATTAAATGCAACAATACATAGATTATAGTATTGATATATTTTGGAAGAACAAAAACACTTGATGTTGCCCATAAGCCTATAGAAAGACTTTTATTTTGTGTTTAGAAATAATGGAGATTTTTTTTTTTTAGAGTGTCTGTGCACAGCAGTGCCATGAAAAGGGTGGTCAGAGCATGTCAGCTTATTCTACAAATGGACTAGTTCCATTGCCTTTGGCCTTAAAGTATAAGTAACTGACTGTTTTAATGTGACTTTGCCACCTGCTGTGGTATTTAGCCTGAGTGGAAATGTAGCATTTCTATGTCTTGCTGCCAGCTTTGTGCAATAAATACTTTATTAGCCTAACATATCAACAGGGTATGAATTATGCCTCATCACAGAACTTCTGCCTTTCTACACATGCTCCCTAAGATGAGAGTTCACCTTCCTAATCATTTATTTTTGTGTAATTTGATTGTTAATTATGTTTAGCAGATAAAATGCCATGCTAAAGAATAGACAGTTATTGCTCTTATCAGTTGATGGACAGTGAAATGTAGTTTCAATTGTACATCTAGTTGAATTGCTGCACCTATTTATTGATGCTTAGAGAAACTCACAGGAGGACTGAGCTGCTGGCCTAAAAATATGGAGGTGATTAAAATGCCTATAGAATGTAATGCTTAATATTTCATGGTAGCTACCCTAGTATCCAAAGTATTGTCTATTTTAGCAATGCTTATAAAGTATCACAAGGAACTTTTTTCATCAGAAGTTTCAGATATTAACTGTATGCTGCTCCTACTGAATAGATATACTTCCAAGGTTTCCTTCCCAAATTCCCACGCTCAGATCCCTTTCAGCTCTGTTGATGAGTGATAATATCTGATGTTTTCATGTGTTCTATCCTTCTGACCTTCACAATAACCTGTAGTTGCTGGGTATTATCTCCTCTTCAGTATAAATGAGGAAATGAAGGCTTTGTGAAGTACTAAGCAATATGCCCAAGGTCGCAAACCTAGTGTGGCAAGGAAGATTTAAACCCACGTGACTCTTGGCTCTCTCTCCAGTTCTTACCATTGTAAGTCCCTACCTTTCTAAATTATAGAAGGGAATGTGACCCCTACTAAGTAAGATTGTGCTGGTAAATATATAATAGCTGTTTCTCCAATCACATTTTTAAAGTTTAATCTGCATTTTTTCCATCACTGTAGGTCTAGACAAATAATAAAACCATGAATTAATCCCTGATTTGCTGCATTTGCTGGTGTAAATTCCCAGGGTGTAAATTCCCACACTGACTATTTAGGTATGAGCTATCTCCAGTATACTTCTCCTTTGAAGTGATAATCTCTTGTCTAGTAATTTGGTCTCCTCTTGAGGCTTTTTTTCCATCTACCACAGTTTTCATGGTTTTTCCTTTTCAAGGGCATATATAAAATATACCTCGTGAGCAGAATGGGTCTACTGCATCACATCCAACTATCTTTGTATGGTTGGTCTATGTTACTCCCCTCATCAAGACATTTAGTCCCCTTGTACTGCCTCTATTATAAAACATAGACCATTCTCTTTGGAATTTAAAGTTATTCAGAATCAGTGTTCATTCTAACTTTTCAGACAGATTGCACATTACTTCCTTTCACATAGTTTTTGTTTTGATCAAGCTACCAGGTGTGGGGAACTTGTGGGCTTAAGGCCATGTGTGGGCTTCTAAATCCTTAAGTGTGGCCTTCATTCTGTAAAATTTGGAATCAATTAAAAGACTACCCTTAAGGATTTAGAAGGCCACATGTAGCCTTAAGGCTGCAGGTTCCCTATCCCTGCTAGTCTATTCTTTGCACATAGCATTTCATCTTCTGCCTCCTTGTCTTTTCTCCCAATCCTGGAATGCTCTCCTGCTTTGCCTCTGCACCCCTCAAGGTACATATTAAGTAGCAGTTACTATGAGAGACCATTCCTCACTGTCCCCTTTGTATTTATTTTGTATTACTATGGGACAGTATCTTTAGCCTCATTCTCTCTGAGCAAAGACAGCCACAATCTTCTCATCAAGGTTCCTGAGGTGCATCTGAGAGGTTGTGATATCTTTTCTCTAATGCCATTGGATCATGTCCCAGTACAGATGTGCTCCCACCCATAATTATTTGCCAGTGACTAGCTCTTGGTTCCATTTAAGCAGTTAGCTTTTGCAAAGGAATATTTACTTTGGAGAGATTAGTAAAATGGTGGTACAAACTTTTCTCTCCAAAACCTTGGCACATACTCTCCGATAGATTACCTCAGTCTCCGGGAAGAGTGGGCTCAGACTTGACATAATTTCTACATAGCATTGATCCTGTCAAATTCATGCCTAAATGTGGAACCATAGCTGGATGAGTCCTTGTCTCCACTAATGCTGAGCTGGGTCCTGAAGGTTTCTCTTCAGTACCTGGGACATAAATGCTTGTCTGGCTGAATAACCTGGCATGGACTTGAGTCTGAATCCTCTATTTCTGAATAACTTACTCTCTTGACTTTTTAAAGTCCACAGTGGCCTCCAATTTCTTTTACTCAGAAAATTAAACCAAAAGAGGCCAAGTCTGACTAAAGCCTTTTCAGTGTATTCCTAACTAATTAAAAATATTCCTCATTGGGTGGTTTATAAAACAGAAAATGTTACAGAATGTCTATGTAAACTCTAAAGTCTCTCCAAAGCATTTCTTTTACAAGTCACTATGACTCTCTTGGAGGCAGGGGTCCTTAGTTACTTTCACATGTGAAATCAGTGCGTGCATCCCTTGACACTCTATACATCATGCACCAATAGCACCCTATACATGCATATAGGGACCTTGTTCATTGACCAATCTCTAATTATAAAATTATAATTACTATATTATATATCATTTTATATTTATTGCATAATATATATATATATATATATATACTTATTTTCTATTTACTCATCTCTATAAATTTTGTATCCTCTCAGAAAAAGGTAAATTTTTTTTGAGATCAGGAATTTTATTATTTTTTTCTTCTCATCTCTAGAGTCTAGCATATAACAGATGTTTAATGAATGATTGTTGAACTGAAAAGAGTTTTGTTAAATAGAAACTTTCTATTTCTCCTCCAATAAAATATATATTTTGTTAGAAAATTGACATCTTTTATGTCCATTATATTATATTGCTAGTAGTTTCAGTTAGTTCATGTAATGCAGTGGTTCTCAACCTTTCTAATGCTGTGACTCTTTAATACTCATATGGGGGCATATCTGCATGTGGGCAGACCTGCCTGGAGACAGATAGAGGAGCGGTGTCTCGGTTCCTAAGACCATCAGAAATTTGTGCTTTCTGATGGTCTTAGGCGACCCCTGTGACCCATGTGAAAGGGTCATTCAACCCCCAAAGGGGTTGCAACCCACAGGTTGAGAACCACTGATGTAATGGATCTAAAAGCAAAACTTAGGAGTACTCATTTCCCTTTTTTGTTGCAAATTCTAATTCGTTTTGAAGTAGATGATAATGAATCAGAATATGAGAATTTTTAGTAGTCTTAACATTTGTTTTACTTTATTAATATGCCCTGAATAGCAAACCCAAGTCCAATATGCTTATGGTCCGAACCTGAAAATGATTAAAATAGCAAGTGTCTGCTGAGCCAAATTTCTCTTATCTTTGCAAGGTGAAGATGTTTTTTATTGTTTTCAATTTGATTATGAAATTAAGAGGCAAAATTAAGCTATACTTTTAAAAATATCAGAAGGTATTCAGTTTTTCTTCTTGAAATATAGTTTTCAAAAATGGGGATTTTAAAAATGTTTTTAGTTTTTCAAATGGCACTTTATAATTTGAGGAATTGTTTATTCTAATGCTTCATTATGACAAAGAGGTTATTTTTAATCCACTGATATCTTTCATTTTTACAATTTTCAACTGTATCAGTCTTCTCTCCCTCCTTGAAAGTCCTTCTTTTATAGAGAATAATCACAAGCAAGAAGAAAGATAATTTAGCAAAACTAACCAGTTATTTGAGGATTTATAGGAAAACAGTCACATTAACTCACTAGTGGTAGAATTGTAAATTTATCCAGTCATTCTGAAAAGCAATTTGGAAGTATCACCAAAATAAAGACACTCAATTGTGCATATGCCTTGACCTAGTAATGCTATTATTAGGAGTACACACTACAGTGATTCAGAGAAAGAAGAAAAGCACCCATATATGCAAAATATTTATAGCACATCTTTTTATGTTAACAAATAACTGAAATCCAGGAGGGGCATGTATTGGGAAATAACTGGATAAATTGTGGTAAATGAATTTAATGGAATGTGAATGTGTTTAATATAATTTGGTCCAGCTTCTCATTTTATTTTCATATCTTTATTTTAAAATTTATTTCTTACAAATAACCATTCTGTTCCCTTTTGTGATTTATTGATGCTGTGAAATAATCTTCTGTCATTCATTTTTCCCCCTTTCATGTTTGAAGGTATTTTACTTGCCCGCTTACTAAACTTTTTGTGTCAATGAAATTGTTATATCTCACCATTCTATGAGCTGGAGTCTGAAACACAGGATTCTCGAAGCACTCAGTGAATTCTCTTGATCTGCCCTTTGTTTTCTGAGTAGTTTTCTTATATTATTTACAGAATTATGGTCTTTAAGTTGCCAAGAATCAAGTCACTTAACTTCTCTTATTTTCAGTTTGCTCATCTGAAAAATGAAAAAAATACCATCTACTTTATAGGTTTGTTATAAAGATTAAATGAGATTTTGTATACCATATATGTGTATATTTATATTACATATATATACATACATACATACATACATATGTGTATATATATATATATATATATATATATATATATATATATATATATATATATATATATATATATATATATATATA